>NDXZ01016214.1:0-21610 GCA_003055125.1 Paykullia maculata
ACAATGGACATTTCAGCAAGATAATGATCCCAAACATACCTCGAAGTTGGTAAAAGCTTGGCTTAGGCAACGAAATGTTAATGTAATGCAATGGCCACCTCAATCACTGAACCTTAGCCCGATTGAAAATCTCTTGTCAATTATGAAACAGAGAATTGATCGCAATAACGTCCGAAATGCTGATGAATTTTTCAACAGGATTCAAAATGCATGATTTGGTATTCTACAGGATATAATTAATCATTTAATTGAGTCCATGCCACGACGATGCAAAGTCGGTATTGAAAGTGAGGGTTTCGATACGAAACATTAAAAAAATTATAACTTAACATGAAATGTTTTTAAGTTGCAATTGTTTTGTCTTGCTAAAGTGGTGACAGTGTTCATTTTAAGTCATAGACAATTCAATATATAAAAGAAATAAAAAAAAAAGTTGTTTAAAATCACTGATAAGGTTAATTTAATTTTTTTAATAAAATAAAAATTTTAATAACATTACTCCGTCTGTTTTATTAGACGATGTTCCAAAATGTGTATGCTAGTTGCAAATGTTTTGTCCGATACTGTATATATGAAGTGTATTTACTTACTCGGTAGTTTGTTACCTTTTACATACATACAAATGTATTAACACCGTTACTTAGTGTTGCCACATTCTGCGTTTATGGTGGCCGTCTGTTTTTAAAACATTAACAAAAACAACCAACAATTTTCTTTTTTTGTGTTTTGTTAACAGTCTCCTAGAAAAGACTTTTGTTTTTTTTTTTTAAAATATAAATATGTTTATGAATTTAAATCTCTTGTTAAATCTCTTTAATAAATTGTCCTTATTCGAGACCTTGAAAATAGCAAACAAAACTGACATTTAAGCCAGAGTTCACATTGTATTACGCATAATTAACATAAAACTTTCAAATAAAAAACTTGATAATCCAGACACACTCCATTTAATGATATTTAATACATAAAAGCACATGTTCTTATTTAGTAAACTGTTTCAAAAAAGCGTTAATTGATTTTATCAATAATTGTATCATTAAATACACAATTGTTTTTTTTTCGCAAATTTTTAACATGAATATTTTTTTTTTTGCAACTAGGCAAAAAATAAATCGGTCAGACTCGAATTCAAATGAATTTCATTTTAACACTTTCTGTCTGTCTGTTTTTCTATTCTTACTTCCAATATACTTATTGCAAATAAATGGCACGAGCTTTTCGAGTGCTAACTAAAACTTTAGCATAAAACTTTAAATTAATTTAAATATATTTTTATTCATTTATTTCATTAATTTAACATTTATTTGATACATATTTAGATTTTAGAAAACAATTTCGTTTTTTTTTTTATTATTATTTGTTATTCGTTTCATTTTAATAAGTTTAATACTTAAAACTAAAAACATTTAATAGGAATTTTTTGTTTTATTAAATTGTTTAATTAAAAATATTTTTTTTCTAACATATTTTCTCACATATAATTTGTTAACTTTCATTTTAGTAATTTGTTAATACATATATATTTGTATACCCTACACCTTTAAAAAAAATGGCCCCGTAACTATGTTAGTGTGTAATAATCGTTAAAAAAGTATTTTCAGAGTCGATTTAAGGGTGTCCGTCTGTTTAAACGTCCATATAAGTCTGTAAGCATAAAACAGGTTGCAATTTTAAAGATTTAAAAATAAAATTTGTCGCATTGTCTTTTAGTTTTTTAATAAGAATGAACCCTATTAAATATAGTTAAGGTTTCCTTTCCTCTGTCAATCTAACTTTGCAGTCAATCTACATACATTTCACAATGTTTAAGTGTATTAAAAAACGTTATTAATCACAAAGTTTTTATCTGGCGAAAGGATAAATACAATTTTAAAACCAGAATTCCAATTTTCTTTATAACTAATTGACCAACGATCCCATTTAAGCCCCACTCTTGAAAATCGTAAAAAACGTTAATTAATCCAGTACAAATATGTAAGTACTTTGTGATATGAAATGTTTTCTTCGAATTTCGTTAGGATCTGTCTTTAATTGACAAAAGTCCTAACATAAAGCGAAACTCTTTTAATTGACAATAGTCCCCACCTAAAGCTCCATTCCGAAATTAATCTTAGTCTTCATAAATGGCCTAAAAATGTTTTAGTACAAAAAGTATATTTCAATTGTCGTTAGTCAATTACAATTGGCCAGTTTTTAACAGTAAACTTTACTTGCGTATATTACTAGTGTAGAGTATCAAATGGTCGGATTTGACCGACTTTAGATTTTTATTTATTTTTTTCTTAAATAAAATTTTAATATTTTTGAGCATTTTTTGTGGTTTTTGTTAAGTGGGTGGTTTTTCTTTTCCTAAATTTTTTTTATTTATTAGAAATATTGAAATTTTTTGTCGCAATTTTAATTGAAAAAAATTTAATAACAAGTTTAATAAATTCTTGAAATAAAGAAACTAATTTTGAGATATTTGTTAACAAAAAAAAATTTGCAATAATTTGTGGTTTTAAGAATAATTTTAAAAAGCTTGGGATTTTAAGACTATTTCAAAAATAAATGTTTGAAATATTAAGTTAAAATGTTTGAGTAAAAAAATTTTCTATATTTGTTTAATTTATAAAATATTTTTATATTATTTTATTTCGTTTTTTTTTGAAGTTGGTAAAAAAAGTTTTAATTTTTTTTTTAAGTTTTTCATAAGTTTTTTTACCAATTTTTTTAAACAAATTTAGATAAAAGATTTACAAATTTTTAGTTTGTTCGAAATTTTTAAATATATATAAAATATATAATTTATTAATGAATTTTATTTTGGTTTAAAGTTCTTATATTTTGAAAGTGTCATATGTTGAGAATATTATTATTTTATTTAAAAATTCAGTTTCCCATATGATATTAGCCGAGTGGAATGCATTTTCGAAACCAGCTACGATTTCATCGTCAGCACTCTTTTTCTCATCGATACTACTGTTATTAAATGTAAATTTCATCTATTTAAGCTACAATATTGTAGAAATAGCAACTGGAACTTGCTCTCTCAAATAATAAATGTTAAGGAGAGACAGAACCATAATTACTATTGACCATATTTATTCTCTTGTCATCTATCACATATTATTCTATAATTGGTTACCCTTTGAATAACACAATATGCATATTGCATAGTCGTAATTTTCCAGGAGAATAAATATGGTCAATTGTAAATATCGTTCTGTCTCTCCCTAACATTAATTATATGAGAGAGCAAGTTCCAGTTGCTATTTCTACAATATTGTAGCTTAAATAGATTTAATTTACATTCAATATAAGTTGTACCGATGAGAAAACGAGTGCTGACGATAAAATCGTAGCTGGTTTCGAAAATGCATTCCACTCGGATTACATCACACTTTCAAAATAAAAGAACTTTAAGCCAAAATAAAATTCATTTATAATATTATAATAAATAAAATCAGTAAATAATAAAAATTTGACAATTACTAAAATATATATGGGGAATTCACAAGCAACTTATGATATCATATTGTCCTATGTCCTAAAAATTTAAAATGGTTTAAGTTCTTTGTTATTGCTTTTTCTGTTTGGCTAAGGATAGTTTACGACAGCACAATAAACATAGCAGTCAGAGTCATATTATTTTAGAACACTTTTAGTATGAAAAGTATCTTAAACCATTTTAAATTTTTAGGACATATGACATATGAGTGTCTTGTAAATCCCTCAATAATGTTTTAAAAAAAATGTCTAATAAATTTATAGACATAAAGATAAAATTAAATAAGTTTAGATTTATAAACAATAAATAAAATAATATTCGATTTTTTAATTTTTAAATAAATTTTTATTGTTAGAAAACTTTCAAAAAGCTTTTTAATACTGAAATTTTTTTTGGATAATTTTTTAAAATTATTTTTAGAAAATATTTGTTGAATTATTATTTTCAAGAAAGTTTTTTAAACTTTTTTTTTTAATTTCGAAAATGGTTAAAGATTTTAATTGTTGTTAAAAATAAAAAAAAATTGCTTTATTTATAGGATTTTTTTTTAGAAAATTGTCTATTCATTTTCAAATTTACAAAAAATTAAAAAAAAAATGTTTGGTGTTAAGAAAATGTTTGGTTTTTGGGGAATAATTTCAATTTCGTCTAAATTTATAGCAAAATACTTTAAATTTTTGTAATATTCTATAGAAAACTCTTCAGTAAATTGTTTTTTCTACTTAAGACACCTTCAAAAAATATTTTTAAACTTGAATTTACGGTATTTTTAATTTATTGTTACAAGTTTTAAAATTATTTAATTCTGTTTAAAATATTTATTTTAACTAAAGTTACATATATTTTAAGACAATTCCGTACCCTGTTTTTCTTTTTTAAATATTTTGTTTTTAGGTGGTTATTTTAATAAATCAAATAACATTTATTATATAATAAATAATTATTTTTTTCTAATTTATATTTGAAAACTTCAAACAATCATCCATTTTTTTTGCCACACGTTAACTTTTAACAATGATTTTTTTCAAGTTATACTTTAAAATCTAATAAAAATATATATTTGTTTTTGATTTATAATATTTTATTCGGACTAGACGGTTTATTTATTGTAATAATTTTGTATATTAAAGGATATTCTGCAAAAGCAAGTTTCCTAATACTGGCCGATTATCAGCTAAATCATCAGCAATTTATGTTCGGCACTTTAAGTGTTAAATGTTAATATCAATAATTAAGTTTAATGGAAATAGAATACTTGAATTATATTCACATTTCTTCTACTATTATTTCAGGTTAGTCTGAAATTTGCAATTAAGCTTTTTTCTGTTTTTGTTTTTAATTTGTTGTTTTTTTTTTGTTTGCCTTATCCATCTGTCGAGAACAACCTTACTTTTTCAGAATATTTTTCAATATAATTCTTAAAATAAAATTTTATTACAAAAATTATTAATATATTTTTTACTTGTAAATTCAACAAAAACTCATTTAATACAAAATAAAAACAAAAAAAAATAAAATTTTTTTTTTAATAAAAATCTTTGGCTTGAGTTTTGTAACATGTTTTCCATATCATTTTTTCACACGTTCTCCCTTCTAAACTACCAAATGTGAAACATCCATCGTATAACCAGGCGAATATTTGGGTTGTAATAAATTACCTGGTTGCTGTTGTTTTATGCGGCCCAATAGTGGGCCGTGTACGTTGGGTGAGTGTTTGGGTTTGGAGGGGTCTAAATAACGGCGATTTCTAAGCATATCATTTTGGTCACCGACCCAAGCATTTTCTGGACCTCTAGAGCCCAAACGATGATAGCGTCTTTTGTCCACCGAGTAACTAATGGTGCCTGGGGTGGCATTAAGACCAATATTATACTGACGCTGCATGGCTAATGAGGTTCGTATGGTTTTGCGTTTCTGTTTAAAAAATTATTTTAATTATAATTTTTTAAATATTTTTCTTTTTTTGAAACATTTTTTACCTCTATTGTACCCCTCCATTTGGCGGCAGCATGTCTAGCGATTTCCATGCGCTTTTGTTTTTTCACCTGATGTCTCTTGTAAACTACTTCGATTATAATTAAGCCAACACCTATGGCCACACCAGCTGCTACCAATATAAAAACGCCTGCCATATTTTTTAATCCTAATGTATTGGGAGTTTTTTCAAATAGTTCACATTTTTGGTCATTTCCATGAAATATCCAGGTCTTATCTAAGGCCTCCATATAACCGCCTTAAAAATATATTAAAAATAAAACAATAAATTATCGATTTTCTTTAAGGCTTTGCATAATATATGTACATCCCCCCCCTTGGTCACTTACTTTCATGAAACTCCAAAATCGCTAAAGTAACTGCATCCGTCCAGGGTGAGCCTTTTTGCAAACCTATGCCATAACCACTGCGACCAAATAACTCTCCTGCAGTTACCAATTCACAATCTTTAGAGGCTTCATATTCCAAACGCGAAGAATCCCAAATAAAAGCCATTAGTTTTCTAAAATAAAAACAAAAGTTTATAAAAACATTTAGTTAAAGGAAAATTTAGGAAAATATTACCCCTTTTTAACATCTTCAATGGCCTTCTCAGCCGTTGCATAGTTATTGGCCTCCATGGTACGATACATATTCGATAATTCCACTTGGCGTCTAAAATACATGTCCACCGATGATCCCTTTACGGTGGCACAAGTTAAATTCTCCATTGTGTTGCGTAGACGGGCATCATTTATACCGCTTAGCTTGGTTTTGGGACGTTCCAACACGAGAAAGGCGGCCAGGTTGGCAGTGTAAGAGGCTACAATGATCATGGCAAAACCAGCCCATACCATACCCAAGACACGAGCCGAAAAACTGCGTGGAGTGCCTTCGCCAATGCCGCTATTCAGTAAAACGCCCCAGGCAAACCAAATGGCTGAACTAAAATTTAAAGCCTTCTCTTCATGACTATCAACATGAGAAAGTTTGAAACGACCAAATGGAGAAAATCTATGAAAGACAAGGTCAAAGTCAAAAATTAATTCAAATTAAATATTAAAAACTGCTTTAAATCCTTTTTAGTATCTCAAAAAAAAAATAGAAGAAATTGTTAGTCACTATAGATCGAACCTAGTGCCTACTTTAAGGTTAGAAAAATTCAAAATAGAGAGAGAGAATAAGAGTATTAAAATATTCAATGTGCTTTTTAAACATGCTCTTTAGTTTAAAAAGAAAGAGCCTAAGACTCCCAAATATACCAAAAGAAAAAGATTTGTTAATTTTATATTAATTTTGTTAGTTACAAGAGGTCATGCTCTAATTAGTTAATTACTTGGTTCATTAAGTAAAAAGAACTTACCTATCCAGCAGATACAAGACTAATGCTACAACATGTACTGACACCATTACCAGTATCCAAAGCGTGTTGCTAAATGGCTGCAAGAAAGACACTAAAGTACTCGAACGTGACGGTTTCTTTTCGAGTATTGTAATGCCTTGATATTTGAAAGGCTTCGAAAATTCTATATATTCCGCACGCTCCGGATTAATGGTTAGTGGTGCCACAATCATGTCGGCCCGTTCATTCACCACCTCCCCTATCAAACCCGTCCATTCCTTTCTCGTCGACGTCGACATGGTGCTTGTAGTGAAATTTTTCAAATTGTAATGACCAAATTGTCCATCAGGCGAAAGACCCAATTCAAAGGTGAAATTTATACGATGTGACAGGGACAGTAAAATATCTATACAATAGCCACGACAGCAGTAATCGTTTTCTAAACAATATAAATAATAATAATAATAATTTGTTAATAAAATTTAAAAAAATGTTTCCAAGTTTAAACTTACCCATTCCATTTGTGGTATTAAACATAGGACAAGGGACTTCATCTTCCAAACAATTAACCTCGTCATCTGATAAACGTCTAACATATACAAAAGGTTTCTCTTCTATAGTCAATACCTTTAAGTGGGTGGGTATCATAATGCCCTCAGGTTTTTTTTTCTGTTTACCCGGCCATATAATTTGACTGTCGTTGATCTTTAAACGCATCATAGCTTTGTCCTATTAAAAGATATCATGTGTTAAACTATGTTTAAGAATTACAATTAAACTTTATTTTACAAACCGTATCAAAGTAAAATTTGCCAACAATTTGTTTCTTTTGTTTGGGTCTTATGTTTATAACGTCATAGCCGGCATAAATACGATCGCCATTATCATCAAATGCCACTTGACCTGTTTCGCCGGAAATATTACGGGTTCGTAAGTAGTGGAATAGGCGTTTACCTGCAAGAGAATAATAAAATGTATATTATAAAGATTTTTATTTTTTTGATTGCGGTAGATTATTGTTCGGCTTTAGGTCATTAATTTATAATTATAATTAAAGCTGTTGTTTTTATTTTGAAAAATACTTTTTATTATAAAAATACTGATATTTCTATCTGCTTCAGGGACCTAACAAAATTTAACAAAAATATAGCAATTATTTTAACAAAAAACACATAATATTCATTTTACAATTGGGGGATTCACAAGCAGCTTATGATATCATATTGTCTTATGTCCTAAAAATTTTAAATGGTTTAAGTTCTTTGTTATTGATTTTTCTGTTTGGCTAAGGATAGTTTACGACAGCACAATAAACATAGCAGTCAGAGTCATATTATTTTAGGATACTTTTAGTATGAAAAGTAACTTAAACCATTTTAAATTTTTAGGACATATGACAAAAGTTGCTTGTAAAACCCTCAAATATTTACTTATTTGAACATTTACACGGTTACATTGAGTTGAAAACTTCTTATTTGTTTATAAGTTTATTAAAAATTTATCTCTGTTTTAATCGTCTGTATTTGTCTACTGTTTGTCTGTATGTTTGAGCGCATTTATCTGTATCCATTTTGTAATTAAATATCTTATGTGGTGGGACGTCAATTATATGTAGCATTTCTAGCATAAATCTCTTTGAATAATTGTTCTCTTCTTGTAAAACTCTTACATCTTTAAAGTTTTGATACTGTGGGCTGCTAGTGCTGGGGGCAAATTACGGCATTCGATATCGAATGAAATTTTGTTCGATCGATCGAGTTTTCTGTGCATTTGGTATAGGAATTTTAATTAGAATTTTTTTATTTTCAATCGATATCGAATGTCGTAATTTGCCACCTGTTTTTTGTTCAATTGGTTTGCCAAGTGCTTTATAATCTGTTTTATGTGATAATATTTTGGGGACAAATTACGGCATTCGATATCGATCGAAAACAAAAAATTCCAATTAGAATTCCTATACCAAATGCACAGAAAACTCGATCGATCGAACAAAATTTCATACGATATCGAAAGCCGTAATTTGCCCCCTGGTCTTTAATTTTGTTTTTGTTGTCCCTACATATACTTTATCGCATACGTTGGACCCGTCTCCACTGCAGCCTATTTCGTACACCAAATTGACTTTTCTTCTTTTTTATTTTTTAAGTTTTGGTTTGATCCTGCTAAATAATTTGTTGACGGAATTTTGAGGCTTTAAGGCTAATTCATATTTTTCTTTGTTATAAATATTTGAAAATTTGAGTCTTTCTGAAAAACCAGGTATATATGTACATATGTCATAGATTTGTAAATTTTTGGCGGTTCCGTGTCTTGTAATGTTTTACTTGGTTTTAATTTCACATGTTTTAGCAAATCCTCTATAGTTTTCATAGGAAATTTTTTTCTTCTTAAGATATCTTTAATTTTCTTTATATTGTTGTTGTGAAACTTTTTGTCGCTTATATATAAAACTCTTCTTATGAAATTTGTCGCGGGTGTTAATTTTCATTCTTCTCGAATGTTGTGAGTAAAAGTTTATTAATCTGCCAGACGAAGTTGGTTTTTGGTACCAATTCAATTTAAAAACATTGTCATTTCTTATAACTACTGAGTCCAAATATGGTAGTCTATTATATATGTATTTCTTTTTCAATCGTGAATTGTATTTGTCGGTTAAAAGAATTTAAAATTTTTAAAGTACTTTCTACTGCGTCAGTTTTAATAATTGTGAATAAATCATCAACATATTTGGTGAATTTTCTCGACTTATCTCTATCTTTTCAAAAGAAATATGCAAAAGCTCTTCCATTATAATGTCATCATATTTAAAGTACCTTGAATCTTTTAAGCAGAGTGTTAATATATTCATAAATAATTCCTTAGGAATAGTTGCGTATTTCATTATAATATGCCATTTATTCTCAATAGTTAGTTAGAGCATGATTAACAGGGATGCTGGGGAAAAGGGATATTACATCAAATGATACTAAAATTTCGTCCTTTTCTTTTGTTAATCCTAGATTAGAAGTCAACAGATTTTTATCAAACAATTAGAAGTTTTGTCTATTTTTTTACAATTTCATTCCGAAAATTTACGTTTTTGAAAATATATTAAAATTTTGTTTTTTGTTTAAGCTTTATAGGCAAAAAAGTAAAAAAGTACAGGTGGTCGAGCCTGACCATATTTTACCCTATTTTTTTAGGGGTTTTGCAATTAATTGGCTGAAGTTTTTTTATATTATCTACAGTATTATGAGGATTTAGGTTTAGGCGAGTTAAATTTCTACATACAAACATACATATGTACAAGTATACAAACTTTGGATAATATTTTTACTAAAACAAATTTTTTTTAATATATTTTTCTTTTAAAAAAATTTGTTTTTTCTTTTTTCGAAAATGAAAAATATTTTTTTTAATTTTTTTTCTTTTGCATTTAAGGAAACTTTGTACAAATTTTCGTTTTATGAAAAAATGTTTGACAAATTTTTTATTAATTTTTTTTAACACCAACCTGATTCCCAATTAACACCCGAATCATCACAATTTTTTGGTGGTTCTGTTATCGTTTCATTTCTCATCATTTCCTTAATAGCTGAAGCCAAAACATACACAGAATCCTTTTGGGAATATAGAATCAAACACAATTCAATTAACATTAAGTAAACGAGAAGCAGCACAAATACAAAACTAAATACTTAAACTTACCCTTATATGGCGATTATCAATATTAAAATGTTCTAATTGTAGACCCAAAACGCCATCGGGTGTGTTATTGGCACTTAAGGCTTGTTCAGTGACAATCCAAACATGGCCCTCTTCAGTCATGTTGTATAAAGCAGCATCACGAAATATCACTTGGGCATCCTCAGTGCTAGGGAGGGGGTTAAAGCAAAAAAAAAAAACCACATTAAAAAAAAAACCCTTGGACTCTTAAGATTTATCACTTACCTTGCATAAACCAAATAGACTCTACTCTGAGCCGATTTCATATCAATTAAATGCTCAGCAAAACTCTCCAATTTTGGCTCAAACTCCACTATCAGTTCGACTGTGGCTCTAATATCGATATCATCGTAATAGTTTTGTAAGGTTGTTTGAAATCTACCCAATATGGCACGACCATCCGTATCCGAACAATGTATTACAATTACCTACATACATAAGTACATACATACATATGTATATATCAATTATATATATATAATTACATAACAAGTTACATAAGTACATCTTATAATAAATCCGAAAGTAATCTCAGAGCTTATTACTGTGATTTACCTTTGTGTAGCTAAAATGATTTAATATGTCCAACCAGACATCAGCCTGATGATAGTAGGGGGGAACGGTGCGCAAAAAGGAGACATGAATGTTTTTATCGGAGAAGGCCGCATCACGTGATGAGATGCCAATAACAGGTATCTGAAAGAAACCACTTGTATAACTAACGGCAGCTGGTGACAAATCACCGGTGGTTTGTTCATGAGACACAACAACAGCATAAACCTACACAACAATAGAAGACAAAAAGAAAAAAAAATGTAAATACAATAGCAAAACTTTAAGAAGATAAAAAGAAATACAAAATGAACAACAGAAAATGTATAAAAATGTTAAATTAAATTATAAGTCATTTGTCTTGCACCCAAAAAGTGTGTTTTTATAAGCCTCTAATAACCCACAAAATATTGTGACAATAATAATAACAGCTTGTAAAAAAAATAAGGGTACACTTAGAAAAAAAAACTTTCTTATAATAAAAAAAATTATTAAAAATCTAAAATTAATCGAAAACTTTATTTATCCAAATTTCTTTAAAAACTTAAAAATTTAAAAAAAAAAAAATTATGTAAATTTTTTAAAAAATATCCGACTTTTTTGTTTTAATAGAAAATTATAAGATTTTGTAATAAAAATTTTTAAACAAAATCTGTATATATAAAATAGTAAGGTGACTGATTGATTGATTCATTATCGCTCAGCCCAAACGGATAGAGCTAGAGACTTGCAATTTGGACTGTGGGTTACTCTCACGTTGTACAGATCCACTAAAAATGGATTTTTGGAAATTCAAATATTTAGGGGGTAAAAAAGGGAAAAGTCTGTAACCTTATATCTGACTAACTAGACAAGATACAAACAACATTTAAAAATCATTATACTCTTTTATAAAAAAATAAGCGTGTCTGGTATAATATAAAGATTCAATAATTCCTTTTGGGAAATAAATTCAAATTATTTAATTCATAAAAAAAAAATGTAAAAAGTTTTATCGAATCGTAAGTTTATTTGAAGATAAATAGAAAATTATTAAATATTTTCTATACATGGGAAATTTGATTTAAAAAATAAAATGTTTAACAAAAAAGATTATTTTAACCAAAATTACATTTAATACTTTTATAAATATTTCTTATAACATTTTTATTTAATTTTTCAAAAATAAAAGATTTACAAAATTTTCCATAAAAGAAAACATATCAAAATCGTTTTATAAAAAAAATAAAATACTTTTAGTAGTTGAGAACTTAAACTAAATTTACTAAAAATTATATCTAATTTTATAAAAAAAATTTATAAATTTTTTTTTAGTTTTTTTAAAAGTTTAATTAGAAATTTCTTTAATCTAAATGCAAAATTTTGCATAAATAAAATATATTTTAAAAAATTTTCTTTAATTAAAATTTTGTTAAGTGTAAAATGTTTGTCTAATATTCTTTGTATAAAATATTCTTTTCAAAAATGTTTATGACTTCCCATGATTCAATACATCAATCAAATTTTACCTGCGGATGTTAAAAATTTAAAATACAAAAACATTAACACACACACAGACACACACATAAAACACCGGTGAAAATTGTAAAAAAAGGCAAATTGATCTCAAGGGAATACTTCCTTTTATAGCTACTCTATCCATAATCCCAGTCCCAAGGTTTCAATATGTTTTGTTTTTGTTTGTCATAAAGTTGTTTGTGAAAAAAGCCTGTACGACAAGGCAAATTGATTTATTTATTTATATTTTATATTATCATTATTAGATCTTCCAATTTCAATAATAACTTACGCCTTAAATCCTGTACGTCTTACGAAACACTTATTTTACACCCACCCGAACAGCGCTGCTTAAAATGCCTTTTGAAAAGAAGTGATAAAGGAAAATTTATGGTAATTTTTAAAGGATATTAGATGTAATTGCATTTCAGGTGATGAAATGAACACTTAACAGACACACGCACACACATACCCACTTACACAAACAACTTTACATTTCACAAAGCAGCATTCATTTATTAGGGCGAACATCATACGTAAATTAACAGACACACGTAAACGTGTAAACAGTAATATTAAGAGGGAATTTTTATTAACAGGAAAAGAACTAAAAACAATGACAGCAGAGTTCAAGTGTAACGTGACTGGAAACGGAAGTTCTGTTACAAGCAAAAGATGGAATAATATGATGGAAAAATGAAAGGTGAACTTACATTAAAGAAAAATGTACACATTAGAATGAAATCAATCTTTAGCTTTAGTTTCTTGAAGAAATTATAAAACTCCCTGGAAAAACAAAGATTGGATAAAAAAATATGGGCGTATAGGGGCGAATAAAAGAAAATTCTTATTTAAAATCTCAATTCCAAAACAAAGACATCTCGCAAGTTTGTTATATTTTAATCGTATTAGTTAGAATGCAAGAATTTTACACATTCAAACTTTTTCTTGATATATTTAAGTGAAATCAACAAAATCTAATTATAATAATAATAAGTTTTTTTTAAATTAACTTAAGACTTTTAATAAAGTATGTATTCAAATTAAAATTTTAAAATCCAAAAATCTTTACCTAATGTTAAAATATGTAAACGTTTAATAAAACAACAAAACCTTGCTCTTATAGAATTAACATATGTACATGCAACAGTCGGTGTGTAGGTACTGCTGTCAGTGTTGCCTAAATAAAATTATGTATTCAAAATGTACATAGAAATAAAAACTTTTCGATTCCTATTAAATCCCTGATTAACCTTCGATTAACATAAAATATCTTCTTTAATACTATTAAAAATCGTTTAAAAAAAATTTTTTTTTTCAAAAAATTCCAATTGGAATTTTTTTTTATTTATAATAAATTTTGCAAATAAGACTTTTATTCTTGTGAAACTTTGTCATAGAAGTTCTTTTTATAAATTTTTTGTTGTTTTTTTTAATTATAGAAAATATTTCTATCAGTAGAAACACTTTGTTATAGATAATTTTGTTAAAAAAACTTTGAAAATTATTTTATTTATGAACAAGTTTTCATAAATTTATTTTTTTTTAAACTTTGATAATAGTAATAATTTGATTAATAAAAAAAATCTTTAACATTATTTTCTACAGAAAATTGTTAATCAATTTTTGTGTTTAAAAACATTTATTAAATATATAAAATTAAAAAAAAAAAATAATAAAATAATTGATTTCCTAAAATCTAATAGAAATCTAGTTTAAAAAAAACTTTGAATTAAATTTTTATTGAAAAAGTTTTGCATGACATTTTATCTGAAACAAAATTCTTACTGTTTTATAAACAATTAATTGCTATAATTTCAATTTATATAAAATATGCAATACATTTTCTTGAAATAAAAAATATTTAAGAATACTTTTTTAATCATTTTTTAAAAAAATTTCTTATTTTAAAACATTTATATTAACGGTATTTTAAAAGAAAAACGTTAAGAAATTCTCTAATAACTACAAATTATTTGGCAACACTGATGTTTGTCTGTTTATTTGCATTAATATTTATGACTAGACTTTCGCACTGGTTTTTGCATAAACACTTCGTTTATTTGAACATTAGAATGATAATAAATGGTGAGAGAATTTTTTAAACCTGTACAAACATATGTCTGTACGCAGAAAAATGTAATAAATATAAAAATTTTGCCAAAGTGAAACAAATTCTATGTATGTATGTATGTACATTTGTATGTGCAAAGCAACTTTTATTAAAACAAATTGTTTAAGGAATCTATTCAAGCTTAAATCTTTTATTCTCGCAATTCTCAATTCTGCAGCTGTGTATCTGACTATTTTTTTTATTCAATACAAATTGTAATGCATACATTAAGGCATTAAAATTTAAGATGTGTATAGTCAGTCTCCAGCATATCTTAGCTTAGTCAATAATATAATATCCGGTATTATTCCGTTTAAATTTAAATACATTATAAAGACAATTAAAGTTAAACAACAAAAAATGATTGAAGAGTTTATTACGACAGCAAAAAATAAAAACATAAATATAAAAAAGCGATTGAATTAAAAACAATTTTCATAAAACAGTATCTTTAAAAGTTTTATCGATTTAAAAAGTTTTTTTTTATTTTCCTATAAAGAGTTTTTATGACAACTCGAATTGATAAATGATTTTATTTTTATTTTTGACTAGCACACCTTTTTTAATATGGAGGAAAATAATAAATAATCGATTGGCACAATTTTATTTATCTATAATCAGGTTATAATTTTTTAACATATAAGAAAAATAGGTAACTGATATTAACTACCCACCCAACACAAAAAGCAATTTCAAATTTAAGGAGGACATGAATTTTCATTAAAAAAAAAATTATAAGTTTTTATTAAAATAAATAAACTATTTTTTTTTAGAGAGAAATGTGTTTCAGAATATTTTTTAATTCTCATTAATTTTTTTAATATAAAATAATAAACTTTTTTTTTTAACTGTGAGTTAAATAGATGATATTTACACCGATCAACGAGTGCTGATGATGAAATCCGTAGCTGGTTTCGAAAATGCATTCCACTCGGCTAGTGTCGGCAAAACTTACTTTTCAATTATTATTCATTTATTCTCACAAAAACAAAAATTAAATTTCTTAGAAATTTAAAAATTGAACTCTAGCCTAGATTAAATTAAAAAAATAATTGTCTTAAATTATATATTTTTTTAAACTTTTATCTTTTTTTTAAAGATTTTTTGTTCATGTAACTTTTTTAAAGAAAATTTATAACAAATATTTTTTTTTAGAAAACATTTGTTTATTTTTTTTTTAATGTTTTTAAGGTTCGTAAAATTTTGTACATATTTTAAGAAAACTGATAGTTAAAAATATTTAAATATCTTTTTAAATTTTTTAGAAAAGTTTATGAATTTATGTTATTTAAAAAAATTGTTTTATCTTAAATTTGTTAAAATGTAGTTATAATAAATACAAAGTTTTCAATCAATTTCTCTCAATTTTTTCAAAATAATTTTTTTTATCATTTTACTTGTTCTTACTTTTAGCAAAACTACGCCACTGTTTGTAAAATAAATGTTAGCGCAAGGTAATGCCACAATGCATAGATAAGGTAAGTGAAACCAATTATGATGAATTCTTTAAAAATTGTTTTTTTTTTATGTTTTAAATAATATTTCAATAGAAAATATAAATTTTGATATGATTTGTAAACTTACCCTTTTATCTATCAGCTTATCACAAACGTTGAACACCGTCTTTATAGGATTCTTATCAATTCGTATTGTTTTGCCATAATACGTCATATTGCGACTTGTTTTATAATTTTGATCAAAATTCAAATGCTTCAAATAAAAATGAAAATAATATTATTTCCTTTTAAGATAGATCCAGTTATATTCTCTTTAAAAGAAACCTACCGATATAGTCAAACGAAAATGTTTTTCGCTTTCAAAATTGCTTAAAACTCCACCCACATTATATTTTTCATCATCTGAATCATTACAGTAAACAAGTTTAGTCGAGAGTAGATAGCAAACCGTTAAAATAATATATTTTACAGAGAATTTAAAATCCATAGTGATGAATTTTAAACAGTTTGTTTATATTTTACATATAATTTTGTTTAGATTTGTAAAGGCATTTTGTCTAAAATTATAAAGAATATAAAATTAATTAAAGTTATTAATATTCATAAAGTCGACAGTGAAAATAATAGTAAATGTGTTTTCTAGCTAAATGCACAATTTGACAACCAACACTTACTTAGATAGACATTGCTAAATAGATTTCTCTATTAATAAGGGCTTAGTATACTTATGTATACATATTCTTATTGATACAGTTTTAATTTTTTAAATATTTCCATAAAATAATAGAAAATATATGCTTTAATGTTTTATTTCTTTCTAAAAACCTCTATTTTGTATAAAGCCGATAATACGGCATCACCATTTTACATTTATTTGTTTTGCTTACATTTTTTTTATTGCAAACGATCATCTGTTTTTGACAATTCCCCCCAATTTCGCTCCCTATATACATATAACGTGTGTTTGTAATTTAACTCTTTCTTTAAAACCTCTCTCACACACATGCACACATTCCCCATTCGCATTCCAATTGGATTTTTTCACTTTTATCATTTATTCTTGTTTAAAACGTCTTGCCGTTCCGTTGAACACACACTTGTTGATTTTCGTTCCGTCTTGTGCAATTTAAAATAGAATGTTAATAAAATTAAAGTGAAAATATCGAATAAATTTTAAAACAATTATAAAATATTACTAAAGTGCAATATAATTAAAAGGAAAAATATAAAGAAAATTGATAAATTATTAGGGGAAAAAGAGAATAAATAACTATTAAAAATGTGTTAATTCTTTCTTAATACGTAGCAAATTTTATTTTGTTAATTCATATAAAGAAAAGTATCTTTGTCGTAACGGGTGTGTGTGTGCGTTTAAATGTGAGTTTTGGTTAAAGCTTAGCTTTTTTTGTTGGAAATAGTGCGTTGTTATTGTTGTGCATTCGTTGTGGGTTTTCGAGGAGTCAGTCTCAAGCTTGTTTGCGGGTTTTAAAATATATTTAAAAATACAAACAACAATAAAATTATTGTAGTTGTTGTAAGTAACACATGTACACATACATATATTGGCTTTTATTGTTATTGTTGCTATTTATAATACAGCTTAAGCTGTGTCTTTTGTTTTTATAATATTGATGTGTTAAAAGTGTAGTGTACTTATGTATGTACATTCATATGTATATAGAAAGCACAAAAAATCTTTAAAAAGCGGTAATAACAAATAAAATTGTTATACCTGGTGGCTTAATAATAGTGTTTACTTGAAGAATAGAAATGGAAGAAATATTAGAAAAAATATTTATTAAAATTAAATGAAAAAAGAAATTCAAGGTGAATAAATAAATACAACAAAAATATGTATTTAAAAAAAAATAAAATAAAAAAAAGGTATTCAGAAAAGAAATCATAATTTGAAAAAAAAAAAACAAATAATTATTGTGTACCTACATATGTATAGGAAAAAAACACCTTAATTCAGTCAAGTGTCTCTTATTAAAATTTTAAAATTCAATTTTAATTAGCGGTGAGAGTCTTTATAAATCACGATATTTTTTATTATAATAATTATTATTTAATTAACCCCAACAATCAAGATTTCTGATAAGAAATAAATACCTACATAACTAACACTCATATTATAATTATACAAATTTATACACATTCTGCTTATCAATGTGTGAATTTATTAGCATTTGTCGAAGGAGAAAGGTGGGATGACTTCATGTTGTTAAAGTTTTTGGATTTCTCTATACATATATGTATGTATGTACATAGTATGTATCTACATACATATTCGTTTTAAATTAAATTAATTATTATTTTTTATTTTCAACAACTTTATAACCCTTCGTTTTTTGTTTATTTTTTTAAAAGTATTTTTAACATATTTTTTTGCCCAATTTTTTTATTAGAGCTTTCGAAAATTGTTTTCACTTATAGGCATGTAGTTTTAATTATTTTTTTTACCTTTTGAACAAAGGTTTATTAAACAAAATATGTTGTATAAACCTTTGATATACATATGGGCAAATTCTGCGTGACGCACGCTACATTTGTACGCGTTTTAGATTCAAATATACAAATTTGTTGGTCTTTCAAAAGAGATACCTTTAACTTTTACGTAGTGTTTAGTAGGATTTTATTTGTACTTTCGAATGGCATAAAACATGATTTTGTAACAGGTATTTCTTGTGAAATAATTGATCACAAAGTTTCGTGACGCACGTCCCAAAAAGTGGAAGTAACTTTTAAGTTGGAGTGTGTTTTTGTTATTTTAAGCTAATTTTGCATCATAAAGCACAAAAAACCTAAATCCTTTAAGAAAGATGAGAAATCTAAAACAACTTAATTGGAGGAGGCAAAAAAATTTGTAGTTTTTTATTAACAGCCGTGAACCCATTGTGACGTACGCTACGTGACGCACGCTACATTTTTTCCAGTAGAGTAATTCCATGTTATTTTTACCAGAGGGTTTCCGATTTTGATAAAATTTTGTAAATGTATGTAGTAATGCACGTTTATAGTGAAAACGTTTTTTTTTTAAATTTTGATAAACAGTAGCAACCCTGTAGCTTTTAATTATTAAAAATATTGCTGTATTATATTACTATTGATTACAGTTGGCAAGATGTCAAGGCTTAAGAAATTTAATTAAATTTTTTTTTGTAAATAATAAATAATTAAAAAAAAGTTTTTTTCATTATTTAAAAAAAAAATATCTCCAAATTTTTTTATAACTTTTATACAAAAAGCTTTTTATATGGTCTAAGTACCCTGATATTTTCAGAATGTTGTCTCTAATAGTTCTCGAGATATTAAAAAATATAAAGATGTATGTTTTTATTACTTCGTCATACAAACTTTATTGGCTTCGTCACAACACACTTTTTTTCAAAAGTAATCTGTAATTTTCCTAACCCCGATAATCCAATAACACTTGCAAAGGTTTTTAATGCAATTTTTGAAAGAACCCAAATCGTGACGCACGCTACAGAAATTAATATGCTAATAATTTTTTTTTGTGAAAATTTTAATTTTTTTATTTGCTTAAAAGCAGAATATGAACCTGATGTAAAAATATAGAAAACCTAAAAAACATTTTTCATTCTACTCATAATAAAAAAACTTATTTTCCGTGACGCACGCTACAACGCATAGACCTGACATTTCATACCTAATTTTAATCTTTCTAAAATAGTAAACAAAAATTTTTTTTACTGAAGTTAAAGAGAATTAAATTAATAAAAATATGACCTTTGATCGGACCATATAAATAAATACAAAAGTAATGTTATGAACATCTAAAAAATGTTGATTTCTTGTAAAAAATTAAGAAATCCTACCATGGTAATAATTTTTGTATTAATGGTCATCAAAATAATTTGTTTTCTTTTATTGAGTTAGATTAATTTGAAAATTTTTTGCTTGGTTTCTGGGATTTGCCCATATGTACATATATAACAACGGTTAATGAATATGGCGGTATAATGGTTACAGAAAATTATAAAACTATTTACCCTCTGTAAAATATTTTTTAAAAAATCTTTTAAAAAAATATTTAATATTTTTCTTTTTATAAGTTTTGTTAAACAAATTCTTTTAATAGAAAATTTTTAACAAATAATATTTTCCTAAAAATATTATTTCCAATTTTGTACAGATTTATTTAAAAACTTTTATTTAAAACTTTATTTTTGTAGACAATTTTTTTAATGAAAAAAATGTTTTTTTCTTTAAATTAGTTAAATAGAAAATTATTATAAACGTTCTTTAATTAGTAATGTTTTCAAAAGTTCCTTTTCATATAGTACAAGTCTTCAATAACTTTTTTTCTTTACAAAGAAATTTAAATTCACTAGGTTCTATTATGAATTACCAACGTTACGGTTGGTAAGCGCTTGGACAAATAATGGGCCGATCATCTTTAAATTCGGCAGGACGTTCGCTTTACTATTAAATTTTTTATTTTGTTAAAATAGAAATATTTATAAATCAGTTATGAATGGTAAAGTGTAATTTCAGGATGACCTTTTTGAATTTATAGCCAAGGGATTTTCCTTTTAAAAACTTTATATAAAAATAAATGGATCTAAACCACTTTTAAAGTAAAATGTACTAAAAGGCAATTTAAAAAAAGGAGAATTTTTTTTGATACATAATTTAATTTAATAGACAATTTATACCAAAAGCCTACAATATAACAATAATAATTCTATTTTATGTATCATTTAATGTTTCATCTTTAAATTCGGCATTCGGACGTTCGCTTAACTATGAAATTTTTTTAATTTTGTTAAAATAGAAATATTTTTAAATGGCAAAGAGTAGTTTTAGGATAATAATTGTGAGCTTTTAAACAAGGGATTTTCCTTTTAAAAACTTCATATAAAAATAAATGGACCTAAACCACTTTCAAAGTAAACAGCTCTGTGTATTTAAGGGCAATTTAAAAAAAGCAGATATTTCTTTAATAACTTATTTAATTTAATAGAAAATTTATACCAAAAGCCTACAATATAACAATGATGATTCTATTTCATGTAACATTTTATGTTTCCACCTCTGCACCCACCTCAATTAATTGCCATTAAAAACATTTATTTACAATTTAAACTTGGTTCAAAGTTCAATAGGTATTCAATAATAATCATTGGCAATTGTTCACATATAAATATCGTTTAAATTTCTTTCCAAATATGTCTATTTTTTTACTTCAATATTATTATCAATGATAAAGCACAGATGCCGCCAATCGACAATTATGAAATCAATTGCTACATTTAAGAGTCTATTAATTTTTGTTATACATTTTTTGTTGTAAATGATTCAGTTTTAGCTTTGATTAGTTAAAGCAAATAATTTTTGTTATTCATACATTTCTTAAATGTAAGATCTTTTGTTAAGTTCTTTAACAGATTCTTTAAATTTTATAAATATTTTTTTAGTTTTATTTGGTTTTATTAAAAGTAATTGAACTTTGTATA
>NDXZ01016217.1:0-24255 GCA_003055125.1 Paykullia maculata
TAGCATGCCAGCATGACAGCGAAAATAAGGTAAGTGGCAACACAATCTGTTATGTTGCAAATATATCAATGATACTAAGTGTATCATTTATATTGGATAAAATACTGCTTACATACCAAATTTCAAGGTTATACTTATACTTAAAGCAAAGATAATTAGAAAAAACCTTCTCTTGTAAAATCAGCTTTTAAGCACTTACAATATTTCGGCGGTAATGACTCGATATGTATGTATGTATTTGATTGGCTTAGAAACAATAAACCTACACATGTTTGTTGCACGGATAATACAGGTAAAGCACGGTCGATAGAGGTATTAAAATAAAGCGAACAGCATGCCGGTTATTAGATGTAGCCGGTTAATAGAGGCCCGGATAATCAAGGCTCAACTGTAGTATTTTTAAACATTATTCTAGTTATAAAAAAAATAATTTTTACATACATTATAAAAATAACAAAATAACAGGAAAACATCACAAATAAGTAAAAAATGTAAGGAAAATTCTTAATTTAAATATTACAGCAAGACGTTTACATACATATGTATATGTACATACCAGCATAAAGAAAAAATTTGTCATAAAACAAAAAAAAAAATATATTTTTTTAAAGCAAACAAAAATCTCTATCAAAAGACGTTTTTCCAATAAAAATATAGACAAATATTTCAAAATTAAAAAGAAATATTAAAATTAAAAACAAGTCTAAAAAAAAAATTATAAAAAAATGGGCTGGGGAAAAATTCGATATCGATTAAAATAAAAAATTCTAATTTTAATTTCTATACCAACTGCAAAGAAAACTCGCACGGTCGAATTAAATACCGTAATTTGCCTCCTTGATATAATAAGTACGTGTAAATTGAAATCGTGCCAATTTCATTCCCTGGTTTTTAAGCAGAATTATCACATATTGTCTCTTACTTAGTACATTTTATCTTGCGTTTTGCTTTTTTGTTATTCGTACTCAATCATTTGTTAGGCAAAGTAAAATGCACACAACTTGAAGTAACTGTTTTGCTGTTTAATATATTAAAAGTATTTTAAATAGATTAGGGTTTTAAAAAAACAATTAGAGTATGACCGGATTTTAAATGAAGAATAAATTATGTTTTAGTGCACATTAAGTGTTTCTGTACAAAAATCAATTTTGTTTGACAAACTCCCCCATAGATTTGTATTCAAGGAAAGCACTTAATATGTTTTTGACAAATTGCTAAATATAAACATACTTACATCTATTATAAAGTAGAAGTTTTTATAGGCAAAATTTTCCCTTAAATATTTACCTCTATATTCATAAGCAATTTTTAAGTTTACTGAAGGTTTATTGAACGGTTTTTGTATGAAAGTTTCGTTCAATAAACCTTCAATAAACTTAAAAATTGTTTATGAATATGGGGGTTAAAGTCTAACCTCCGTATTGCTAAGCAATTTTAAAATTTGTGACAAGTTTATCAAACAAATTGTGAACAGAAATGTGCACAATAATAAAAATAATCTTAAAAAATAATAAGAACGTAATAATTGGTTTAATCTCCAACATTTTACATTCTTCTTTTAGCCATTTTTTTCAAATAACCTTCTTTAATGGTAAATAAATAAAACTTATAAATTATAAAATAAAAGCTTCTCATTTTCTAGTTTTATAATTTTAATAAAAGTTTTCTTTCTATTGTTTTGTACATTAAACTTGGAAAAAGTTTTGGGAAAAAAATTGTATTCATTCATTATTTGTCTGCGAGTTCATGCAGATTTTTATGGGACTTGGTGACATTTAAACATTTTCCATCTGGTTTATGTTAATTGTACCACCAAACAACAATTGCATATCAAATGTCTTTAGAAATTGGTAAACAAACAAAAGTATTCAAAACATAGGTACATATGCACATACACACAAACATATACATATGTTTGTACAAATAACGCCACCTTAGTGAAGTTTAAATTGATAAACTAAAAACTTAATTGTGTCTTCTTTTTCACCCATTTCGTCTCATTACAGAGTTTTTCTTGTGTTTTTTTTTTCAAATGCAAACCATAAAACGCATTTTGCAAGACCATTGACCGTACCGGACACTAACTGCTATTGTTTAAGGAAACAAAAACAAATACAAACACGCATTGAAAACAATTAACCAAAGATTTTCTAACCAAAGGTATGAAGATAATTTTCTGCGAGACTTAAATGTAAAAGTGACACCAAAGTGCCAACAACATCAAATGCTCTCTCTTCCTAAAACACAGTGTGTGTATAAGAAGTATAAAATCACGAGTTAAAACAAGAGGACACTTTATTATTATTAACTCTCGAGGATAACAACAGGATAGTTACGACCATACCAAGAATGCTACAGAAATATCATCCAAATCCTTTGTCACATTTTTTGGCGCTTCACAATTCCCAAGCGACACACAACAATGTTGTCGATGCTCATACCTTGGCCTCTACCATAGCAAATGGTCATGCACAATTTCAGCATAACCATTATCAACAACAGCAACATGCCAACCCTGCCTTGTTAGCGAATCATCACCACCTATCGAATAGCCACAATCATACAGCCTTTGAATTGGCAGCTCAACATTTGAACTCTCATAACTCACCCACACATATACAAAGAGACCAACACCATTACCATCATCAACAAACTCATAATAATCATCAACTACTTAATCATCATAACCATCGTAATTTACAAAACCACCAACAACACAATCAGGCACAACAATTAATTGTAGCAGCGGCGGCAGCTACAGCAAATACAACCCTTGATGCTGGCAAATCTTTTACAATAGCCGCCATTTTAGGTTTACAAAAGAGTGCCATGGAGAATACTAACAATGTTATTAACCTATCATTAAATAGTGCCAGTCACCACCACCTTCACCACTACAACCACCAGCACCCCCCTCATGCCGATAACAACAATGGCAGTGTACAAGAACTACCACCCACCACCAACAGTACACCACCATCCGATGTTGAAGATGAGCCACCTGTTCATCAACATTCACTACAAACACAACGTAATGCTCTTAACAGTAATAATTGCAATAATAACAACAATAGAGAAGTTAGTAACTTGAATGCGAACAAGTTAAATATTTGCAATAGTTTTAATACTACTTCTGCTAGCAACAACAACAATAGTAGTATTATTAGCAACAAAAACAACAACAGCGCCACCGTCAACAACTCTGTAAATAGTTTTAATTGTGATAATAATCAAGCAACAGCAGCAGCTGCTACTGCTGCCACCGTTTTAATGAACCGTTATTTACCGTCGGCCATGTCAAATGTCTCTGCTACGAATGTGGTGGCTTCAACATCTTCATTAGTTTCGTTCGCCTCTAGCCCCATTATGACCCATCAACAACATGTGCGAGCAAATAGTTTTGTTGCAGCGGCAGCTGCAGCAGCCGCTGCTGCTGCTGCCAATGGCGCTCCCTCGGCCCTGCAAAGTTTGCAACAACTGCATCAGCAACATGCCCATCAGACGAGTTTAAGTTTTCAAAGGGATAAACTAAAGTCAGGTAAATTTTCTATATATAAAAAAGGTTTTATTTGCATTTTATTAAAATGTTTCCTTTGAAAGCGAACCCGCTTAAATAGAAACGAGACTTTTTTAAAAAAAATTTGAAAATTAGAATATTTTTAAAATTTCGAAAACAATTTTCAACGAACGACCTTATTCATAATTAATTTTTAAATAGGTTTAAGGTTTAAAAAACAAAATTTTATTTGTTTTTATAAAACTTTTTGCAACGCAATTAATAGACAATTCAAGGCCCATTTATTGGCCTTGAGACAATTGATGAATCTTATATAACAAATATTTACAGGACATTGTCTGTAAGTAAAGAATTTACAAAACATTTTCTTTAAAAAAATTGGAAAAAAATATTAAAAATACAGAATTTAATAAAATTCTTCTTTAAAAAAAAAGTAAAAAATTCTTGAAATTTTGTATAAATAGAGCATTTATGAAAAGTTTTTTTTAAATGTATATATTATGTAAAATTTTCCTACAAGTGAAAAGTTCATTTTTCAATAAATATAAAATTCAAAATATTCCACAAAATTAAAAAAAATAAACGAAAAAAATTCTATTAACGGATAAATAAAAAATGTATCAAAAAATTTTTATTTATAAAAAAAACTATCAAATATTTTTTTAAATATTTCTATCGAAATTTTCTATAAAATAAAGGTTTCATCAAAAGTTCTCTATAAGGTAAAGACGTCTTCGAAAATTTTCTATAAGTTAGCGAATTAAAAAAAAACTTTATAAAATTAAATTTGTATCGAAAAATACCGTCTAGAAAAGAGAGTTTAAAAAAAAGAAACTTTTAATTGTTACCCTTAAACTATGCAATATTTAGTTCAGGGATCGGCATAAAGTTCTATATATGTATTACACTGTGTATTATATTTTATTGAAATAAAAAGGGATATGTACATATCAGAGAACAGTTTGAAACCATTCACATTTAATGTCTATTAATAAATTCATTGCTTTTGCATTGCCTTCAATCGACAACAAAATATATATGAAATGCTAAGTATAAACTCATTTATTTTGTTGATTGCCTTCTGTACAATTTATTTTTGTTATGCCTTTACACATCAAGCAATAAAATAACATGTTGCCATATGAAAACAACTAAAAACATTCGCACCATTCACTCAGTATTCATTCGTTGCTTTTTGTGTGTATTGTTGTAAACATTCAGTTTTGCTTAAGGTTTCGTGTTTTGGTGGAGTTAAGTTTAAACAAATAATAATAAGTGCGAGGAAGTTTTAGATAAAATAAATTGCTTTGTTTTGCGTACAATTCAAACAGTCAAATGTGGAAAATTTTTTCTATCATACAAAATGAATATAATGAAATGAAATGTTCTCAATCAGAATTAAAAACATTCGTTAAGTATACGTTACTTTTAGGAATGTAAGTTTACTTCTGAAGAAGTCAAGCAATTCATGCATTTATATTCGTTACACTCTTTTTTTATAAATAGTGTTATACATTGCTTTACTAAATTTTTATATGTATATTGTCAACAAAAGGCTTTTGTTCTTTGTGAATGTATTCATAAGCACAAAACAAAGTATTCAAACCGTTCACTGATACATATGTATATACATATGTATTTTATAATGGCATTTAAAAAAATATATTATTTTTATCCTCCTCAATTAAAAATTAATCTTAAGTGTTTGCCAAATTGTTCTTATTATTCTATTCCATTAAAATTGTTTTTTTTTATTAGATCACAATGGTAAAAAGTCCTCACTTAAAAATAAACGTGTACGTACCATTTTCACACCCGAACAGCTGGAAAGACTTGAAGCTGAATTTGAACGTCAACAGTATATGGTTGGACCGGAACGTCTCTATTTGGCGCATACGCTACAACTAACCGAGGCTCAAGTAAAGGTTTGGTTTCAAAATCGTCGTATAAAATGGCGAAAACATCATTTGGAAATAACACAACAACGTTTGGCTCTTCTAAGGCAAACACAAATTACCGCTAATCCAAATGGCAATGCCGAAGCGGACACCATTAACATCGATACCAACGACGATGAAGAATGTGATGATATCAAACGAGAAGAGCTGCGAGAACTAAACGAAAGTCGACAGGAAACCGAATCGGAGTTGTCAATATGTAATGATTCAATGGATGCTGAAAGCATTTTAGAAGGCGATGATGAGACATAAAAGTAAATGTTGGTAGCTTGCTGGCAAGGTAAAGATGTATGTAAATAAAATAAATAATATTGTTTAAATTAAGATATTAATAAATGAAAAAATTGTACATATAAAATGGAGAGAATATTCATATAAAAGAAATAAAATTAAAAAATATTTGTTTCAGTTTCTTTTTTACCAGTTTTCATGGAAGAAAATCAAATTTGGTTAAGAACCTGTAGTGAAGGGTATAATGATAGCAATTAAACCTCAGTTATGTTGCAAGTTGCAAATAAGCTGCAACTGGCAGCCATTTTATTTGTATAGTGTGATTATATTGGCACCTCCAAGTTGTAGCTTACAGCTGGCAATGCAACTGAAATAAATTTGCTATCCGCAATCGATCGATTTAATTCATGGTAAGAAAAGTTACGAAAAATTTTAAGTATTAAGTAGAACCAAACAGCAAAAGTATTGAAAGTGAAGCTGAATTCACCCATTGTGTCTGAACAAAAATTTTGTTCGGAAGCATTTTTTTTATATTGATTTTAAACAAGAGAGACTTCAAACTCAATATAAAAAAAATTTGTTCGTACAAAATTTTTCTTCAGACGCAATGAGCGAATTTAGCTTAAACTATTTAATAATATTTAACAATGTAATTGTAGCGGTTATCGAACGTAGCTGTAATGCGTATGATATATGACAAAGCAAGATTGTAACGGTTCAGCAATTATAAAAATTCTACGAATTTGATCAAATTTAATAAAATAAAACAACACTATTTTTTTATATGAAAATCCAACAAATTAATTTAAAAAACGCTAAAATACAAAATAATCACCAAAGGATATCGCTAATATAAATATAAAAACCACTAAAATTAATTTAACGGCAAAACTTACTTGCTTATAAGTGACATCAGTGCAAAGTCCCAAAAAGCAATCTTCATCTGTATCGTAGGACGAAAATTGCAAAAGTCTTTGTTTAATGGCATTGAACGCTTTTCAGAAGTTTTCTGACTAAGCTAAAATTTAGGTACATATTTGATATAAATTTTAAAGATAAAACGAAAATTTAATTTGTTTGTAATTATAATAAATAATAAATTCTGTTGTAAATAATTTTTTTTAACAGATTCTAAAAGAAATACATTTTTTGCTTTTTCTTTACTCTTGCAATTTATCTATTTAAAGAAAAAACTCAAAACTAAGTTTTTTTTGTGTATAAAATTGTAAATGGATAACATATGTATCAAGGCGAATTAATATCAGGTGGCCTCAGTTCGGAGAGGATTTTTTTTATCAATTTTTTTTTTATATGAAGTTTGACATTATCGTGACGAAGAAGAGAGTGAAAATTATTTTTTATGTATGGAGTTCGACATTATCGTGACGAAAAAAAATAATCAGCTGATTAACTGAGGCCACCTGATATATTTTCGCCTTGATATGTATATATTTATTTTATTTTCTATCTAAAAAAAAACACAATGATTAAACATAAAGATTAACATAAAATAGTTTTAAAAATAACTGTTATAATGTCCCTTATCACAAATAAACATTTTCCTTTAATCGTTTTGAGTAGTTGTTCCCGCCACACTCATTTGTAGTTTCTTTTCACATAATTTTTTAATGTGTATTTGATTTGTGGCTTCTGCCTGTCTCAATATCTTGCGAATATCCGATAATCGTTTATATTTATTTGCCAGCAAATATGCCGACTTCAATTGTCCAATAAATATATGTGATGATATTTTTAGTTCAACACTATTTATCTTCTTGGCTAAATTATCAAGAGCCGTTTTCACATCAGGCTCATGATTATTTGTGGCCGAATTAATGGCGACACTTAGAATTTCATCAATATCGCGCGTACTAATGCCATTATTGCTGGTAATGCAGTTTAGCAGTTTATCAACATCGCTGAGACGTTGATTTCGTGCTAAAAGCTTGGCAGTGGCGGCAAATATTTTAATCGCAGACAGTTTGTAGTCTTCAATAATTCTGTAGAAATTATTAAAGAATTTAGATTTACATATAATTTTATTGTGTTGGTTAAAACATTTTACCTGTAGGCCAAACCGAAGCCTTCTTCTATATTTTTGCCACACAAAAGTAATAAAATGCAAATTTGTACTTTCTCCTGGACTTTATCGAATAGCGTTGGCAATGTTTTATTAGAATCCATGCGCAGCTGAAAATGAATAAGTTGTAGTTAAAAAAAAAATTAAAACGGACTCTGAATACTATTTAAATATATTTAACAGTGCTATTCTCGGCTAAGTGGCAAGTTTGTTTTTTGCCATAGTAAATACGTTTCTAAAGACAACTTTAATTTGCTATTCGTCGTGATATTTTAGTTAACAATAATATCAGTTAATCATTAACAATTGCAGGCGAAAATAAATAAAAAAAATTTTACTGCCTGGCCCACAAAATGCGAATGATATTTTCTCTCGAAAATAATATACATATGTACAAGGCGAATTCATATCAGGTGGCCTCAGTTCGGAGAGGATTTTTTTTATCCATTTTTTTTATATGAAGTTTGACACTAGGCTTTACAAGAAGAGAGAGAAAATTATTTTTTATGTATGGAGTTTGACATTAGCCTGACGAAAAAAAATAATCAGCTGGTTAACTGAGGCAACCTGATATATATTCGCCTTGCATATGTATTTCAAACAAAAAATAAAAAGTTTAATTTGTTTTTGTTTGAAATACATTTATTCGAAAGAAAATATCGTTTGCATCAAGGCGAATATATATCAGGTGGCCTCAGTTAATCAGCTGATTATTTTTTTCGTCACTCAAATGTCAAACTCCATACATAAAAAATAATTTTCTCTCTCTTCTTCGTCACGATAATGTCAAACTTCATATAAAAAAAAATTGGTAAAAAATCCTCTCCGAACTGAGGCCACCTGATATTAATTCGCCTTGGTTTGCATTTTGTGAGCCAGGCAGTTAATTGTTGTCAACAGAAAAAAATTCTCATAAGGGGTATTCGTTTAATCGCTTAAATGCCTTTTATACTTATTAAACTCTTAAGCTTTCATATAATATTTAAAGTGTAAGAGGTATACGAGCCATTTAAGCGATTAAACAAATGCAAATCTTTTAGCTTGTCTCAGATATTCAATATTAGGAAATAGAAAAGCTAATGTACGACTGCTCACACAGTTTTCTTTGGCAAAGTTTTTTTGTTTTGTTATAAGGTTCTTTGTTTTTAGGCATTTTTGATTGATTTTTAATGTAATTTCTCTATACTACGAACAAAAAACAAAAAAACGGAAAATGAAATAATAGGAAAGTTTGTACTTCCCTCATTTTTTTCTTTTCTTTCTTTATTAGCAACTACTAATGACAATTTTAATTGATTTATTATTAACACAACGCACAGTGGGAGAAATGAAATGAGCTCCGATTAATTCAAATTTCAATATTTATTTTGGCGAAAAAAAAGTCTTGTAGTCGATTAATTATACATCAGATAGTTCATCGACATTGCAATTTTGTTTTACCCTCAATATTTGCACAACTGTAAAGCTTTAAACACAATATATGTATGTTGCACTAGCTAACAACGCTTTTTTTAACGACCATTTGTAATTTCTATTTATTTTTTATTAAAAAAATACATTAAAAATGTCACTTATGCTAACTCCATGCTAAATTTTTGTTATAAATACGGTTGATAATGTTTATCAAAATATTGACCTGTTGTTGAGTTAAACTTCTGTGATTCGACTGGATTCGGTCTAATTTTTATTTCTTAAATTAATATAGAGTCTTGTGATGTGAAATGTTTAAAATGAGCTGCAACTTTTTGAGAAATTAATTGTTTTAGGGTACAATGTTAGTAACCAAGCGAGCGCTATTTTTGGTTTGGTGTGAGGAAGATGATGTTTCCAAAAAGTTTCTAATGTTAAAAATTTCTAAGAGACTTAAAAATTTCACTTTAAAAAGGCATGAAATGGACAGAAAGCCAGCAAGATCGAAGGGTTTTTGAGAAAAATAACAAGGTCTGGTTAGAAGGTACAATTTCAATGGTAGACCCAACTCAAAGTTCTGGGCGACCTGAAATAGAAATTCCGTGCGATGTGCTTATGTCTGCGACCACCACTAGTTTGTACCAGACAGGCATGAGGAATGTATCAATGGTCGTACCAAAATAAGCTCTTGAGGTTAAAAATAAGAACCTTAGAAAATTTCGAATTGATTGGAAAAACAGAATTGAAGACTTGGCACATACACTATTTATTTTTTCAGATCCTTTCATTGCCATGTTATCGAAAGGTTTAATGCCCTCTTAAAGGATAAGCTATTAGATAAAGATGTTATTAGTCTTCTTTTAAATATAGATGAAGAAAATAATATGTCATATGATAGCTCATCGGATACCAAGAAGAGCACTTTCAAGTTGAATTAATATCAGATGGCCTCAGTTCGGATAGGCTTTACAAGAAGAGAGAGAAAATGATTTTTTTTTTGTATGGAGTTTGACATTAGCGTGACGAAAAAAAAATCAGCTGATTAACTGAGGCCACCTGATATATATTCGCCTTGAGCAATTTTATATGAAAATAAATAAAAAATTAAATTTTTAAAACAAAATTCTAATTGAAAACACATGGCACGGTGTATAACAATCATATCATGACTAGTCATGTCAACAGTCTGTTGAATACTGACCAACAAAGAATAATTATTAAAACAAAAAAGATTGTTGAAAACAATCAACTGCTTTCATGCGATCTGACTGATAGCTAGAGCGGGATAAAACTAGTGATAATAAAAAATAATAATATGAATGAAAAGTAGAAAATAGTTGTTGTAGGAAAATTCGTTCTCGCTCATTAAGTGGTAGGAAATATGAATATGTATAGGCGACAAGCAATCACCATACCCTATTTCCTAATAAACTGTAAGTTAAATAGATGATATTTACATTCAACACTAATCACCGAACAAAGAGTGCTGATGATGAAATCCGTAGCTGGTTTCGAAATTGCATTCCACAATAAAAAATAAAATTTCTAAGAGTTTTGAAATGAACTTGAGCCAGAATAAAACCAAAAAAATAATTGTCTTAAAATAAAAAAATGTTTAGCTTATACGAAAAATTATTTTTGTATTAATTTTTATTTATTGCATTTTTATCTACATATGTATATAAAACATTTTTTCCGAATTAAAATATTAGCCTTTTTTTTAGAAGTTATTAATAAATCTCCGCTAGATTGGAAATTTCTCCCACTGTGCGACGTCTTGGCAAGCCATCGAGTTGTGCGTATGCACAAAAATAAATCTTTGAAAGAAAAGCGGACACAACTTCGGTAATGGTCTTCTGTGAGCGGAAAATGTGCTAAAGGTTTTTTTCTTTGTGGTTTTATAATAAACAGAACTATAGCGGAATACGCATTTACTTTGTTGTTGTTGAATGTTTGCTTTGACAAATTTTAAAAAACGCGCGTTAACAGTTATTTAGTTTATATTATTACTTGTAAAAAATATAGAAAACATTACTAATAGAATATCATTTCTGTGATGAATGTGACTTCTACAATCGCCATTAAAGTTTTCTTCGGAAAGATTTTATAATCTTAATTACACTTTTCTTTTTTAATTTTTAATATTCAATTTGATTTCAGCAAAAATATTTGATATGTGGCCAATTTCTTCTAACTTTTTTATTTTGTCCACTTACCTGTTTTAAACATTTCTCTGTTATCAGTTCGTTATCGTTACTATTTTCCATCTCACATTTCGCTAAAAATTTTGCTACATCCAATTGTTTTAAAATCGTATTTATATGAGCGTTTAGTGAACGAGGATCCATTTGCATTTGAAAGTTTCCACCACCGGTGGAAGTGGTAATACTGACAGAACTTGATCTACGACTGGTGTTGCCGTTCTTTTGGGATGGTTTGCCAACACTTAAGTTAATGTTCTCCCATTTTGAATTCTCCAGTTCCTCTTGCAAGTGTAGATGGGCGTTGTGTAAATGTTGGGCATTTATATGTTGTTGCTGGAAATTCTCACAATTCATGGTGTAAAATTTGACACACGTCATGGAAGCTCTAACGGGATCATTTAAAAGCATTTGCAACTGATAGAGAGAGTTAAGATGATTTTGTGTTTCTAAATAACGGCAGGCATGTAACAATGCCGTACGCCATATTAACAAACGACTGTCAAACTCCTGCAGATGAGTGATTAGTTGAGGCATTTGTCCCTTTTTTAAATGTTCAAGTAAAATGTGTTGTGTAAATAGATCCGGTTCAAGTTTTTGTAAGAGGAAATATTTCAAAGTGGCAATTATGTCATTGTGTTGCATAAGGAATTTTAAAATATCAGCATGAGATCCATATGTTAAGACATAATAAATACATTCTTCGAAACCGCAAGTTTTTCGGAATAAAATTTTACGCTTCACTGGGGTACAACTGCTAGTTGTAAGGCGTTTTAAAGAGGCCAAAGTATTTAAAATATTTAAGACCGGCTCATGCATTCGTTTAACATAGGGTTCCTTACGTTTCGAGAGCAACGATACTAAAGAAGAATTGGAATTTCTTATAATGGAAGCTCTTTGTAAAGTTTCCGGTTGTGTTTTAATCAGTGGAGAAGATTCGATTAATTTTAAAATTTCTTGCAATAACGGTGGACCATGTTGTGGTCTACGTATCAAAGTAATATCATGATCTTTTGTCAAATTCAAAATATTATCAAAATTACCATTAGTGTTTGGCGTTAATTTAGTATTAAAAATTACTTTACAAATTGCTGCATTTGTGGTCTCGTTTGTGAGTTTAGGCATACAGTGGTAGAATTTTTCGCGTGCTAAAGTGTTTTATACTTATATTTTATAGATGTATAATTTTTTTTTAATCTAAAAAGCAGACTTACCCGTATCATAACATCCCACACGCAAACATGAGAGACCATGAGCAGCCATAACGCCCGCCGTTGGAAATCCACACTTTAAATGAACTTCTAAGGCCAAATTCCAACGTTCAGCTTGCACCAATGAATCGGCTAGTTTACGTAAGCCAAGATTATTGAGAGGATCCGGTGGTATAAGAGATTCACAGCCATTTTGTACTACAGATATTATAATTTCGGAATGTTCTCTGATAGTTTCAACTTCTGCTGGTGCACCGCGTACCTTTGTAGATCGTTTAATAGAAAATTTAGAACTTTATTTTTGTGATCCTTAAAAAGAGATCTTTTTATGTATAGTCTAGTAAATAACTCAATATAATCTAATTAGTTAGTTTTTTATATAGTCTAAAGTTTAGTGAAGGTGTCTAGTGTCTGAAGTCTTATGCACTGACTTGCTGCCATGGTATAACTAGTTATACCATGCTTGCTGCCTACAGTCTAGTCTTTAGTTCAGTAGAAAATCTACTCTTTAATATTTGTAGATTCATACCCTAAATTCAAAACTAACACACTTCTATACGAAAATGTTTTGCCGAAAACTCACCTTTGCTGCCAACGCTAAACAATTCATCATTTTGGCCACCAACTCATAGTCCACCTCTGGATTTGGTACAATTAATTTCTCTAGTTTGCGACAGTGAAACAGCAACAAATCCACACATTTCTGCTTGCCCAAATGATAATCCAATATTGATAGGCATAACGCCACACTAGGAGCATGCTCATAGCAAAATTCCTCACGCAATAACTTGTCATGTGTAATATTGCCGCTCAGTATCCATTTAAAACGCTCGGCCGGCTTATTGCGCGACTTGACCGGAATATTCTCAACACCTTCTGATTGAGCCATGCAAGAGTCACGATTTAATTTGCGCTGCATAAAATCTTCAGATAAACCATGACAATCATTGCAAATGCGCACCTCAACATCTTCGTAAAGTTCTGGTATACGCATACGGTGAGCAGAACAGGCAAAGCAAACGACTCGTCCACAACGGCGACAATGATGGCGGCGCATTAACATTGTAAAGGCAGCACGACGACAACACATACAGTGAGTGGCCTCCTCGTCTTTAATCCATTCGGCTCGTGTTGGCGCTTGATGGGGCATTTGAAAAACGCCACATACATCGTCTAACGATTGTTGCGTGTCACAGGTACTTTGCGAATAGGGCTCGGAGGATGAAGCCGTATCGGATATTTGATAATCTAAAGCTTTGGTGGCATAGATGCGTAACAAAAGATCAATGCAATCGTTGGTTATGAAATGATTTTTTTGATAGAGATTAAAATTGAGTAAAATGAATGCCGAAGCATTAGTGCTTTCAAACGAACCCAGCTGAAAACTTGTCTTCAGGGGAGAACTATTTTTAGCGTGCAGATTATATATATTACCGTTTTTATCAAAACAAAACGGGCATAACTTTTGACCATCTCCCTTTTCATTTGACACTTCTCTGTCCAATTCGTTACGTACTACCTGCAAAACTTTCGTTAAAATTTCAAATTTGGCATTCATTATTAACTTTTCTATGATCAAAAGTGGAAATTTGAATAAATTCCAAAATTGTTTACGTATACCAGGTGTTAATTGTTCAAATATGAGTATTGAAATTTTATAATTTTTATAAATTTCTTTTTCCGAAGCTTTAGCAAATCGCTGCAAGAAGCCTATAGAATATTTTATCAACGCCATTGAACGAAACATATCCTTATTGTTATCCAAAAAAGTAATACAATCGATTTCCGGAAATGTTTCCAAAATATTCAGTAAGTATTCGTATGCATTCGAATGGCTGTCTTGTGATTGCTGATCATCATTCATATCGGTCAGGGCATTAAGAAGTATATTTAAAAAGTGTTTACGCTGCGGCTTAAAACTGTCTGCCAATTTAACAACGTTACACCATTCAAAGCACAGTTTATATAGATGTAATTGAAGTAAACGCTCAAATATGGTACTGGGAGTTTTTAAACCAAAATCATAGGCTTGAGGCCATGTTTCAAATTGCATTACTTCTGAAACTTTGGCATACATAGTTATATCTTTTAAAGTTGCTTCCAATTGTTGCCGTAACTCTTTCGGAATTTTTGGAACAGCTTGTCGGTGGTTTAACGTTGTTTCGATTAGTTCCTTGGCCAAACGTGTTGTTGCTATTTTGGTAAAATTTTGATAAATTAAATTTGCCCTCAAAGAAATATCATACATTTTTGGTGATAAATAAATGTTTTTGCCATCTTCCTCAATAAGATCCATAATTAAACGATCTTTACGTTTCGATTTGATAGGTTTGGGTTCTGCAAAGGAAAAAAAAGAAGAATTTGCATTGAAAACTGTGGAATAAATGATTTGTTTGTATTGTTTGGATTTTCCTATAGAGTTTTAAGTTAAACTTTAGATTCTATTTGTTTTGGAAACCGCAAAAAAAATAAGAATTTGTATTATTTTCATGAAAATTTCAATTCCTTTTTTAAGTTTTTTTTAATAAAGAACACATTTTATTTATCCTGTGTGTGTTTGGTGTCTGTGTACTTACCTTGAATTCCAATATCAAGTTCCAACAGCTCCAGCTGTTCTTTCTTCGATTCGATCTTTTCCAACAACTTCATGTTGATATGATCAGAACGTAAAGTAGCAATTACTTTATTGCCATCATACAGTGAAGACAATTTATCAATTTCATTCGTACACAAAATACGTTCCAAATATCTACAATCAATATTGGAATCGTCTTTAATAAAATGATCTTTATTGCTAATAGCTTGCAGCAAAAACACCAAAAGTCGATTATAATTGTTTATATAATTGAAAATTGTGGCTTGCTTTTGAGCACTTAACTGAGGCTTCTTTAAACTACTTTTACCCACAATTTCCGGACACACATTCAAAGCTATAACATGAACCAGATTCAAATTTAGAGCAGTAACAATGGCTTCAATTTCCAATGGCGTCATATCGCAATTAAACAACAAGTCGCCTACCACATCACAAGGATCAATTTTCAACAGCTCTTCTATATGGAATTCATGATCGGGATCTTTAAGATGCATCAACTTGGTAAGATGATGTATGTAATTGCAGAATCTTTGATAGTAATTACATTTGGACTTTAAATTCTGAAATGTTATTTGCAAAGATTTTATATCTTCACAACTACTTAATTCATTGGATTTTTTATAGAATATTTCTGCAAATAATTTCTCTCTTGCCAGTTCCACTGCTAGTTGTTGTGGCCTTAACGAATAGGTATTGTCGCATAATAAATCTCTTATAGATTTGCCATCCAATAAACGCATACAATCGTTTAAATTTTCCAATAAACAAAGTGGCCCTATATTTTTGGGTAATTGAGATTTTTCCAAAGACTCGGTCTCTTTAAACGATGTTTGTATCGATTGATGTCGTTTGATAACCATTAAAACACTTGTAATTATATCACGATTAAAGGGTATATTCAATATTAAATCACAAATGGTGACCGCATTTAGGTTGCTTTCTTCGAATTGCGTAAGAAGACGATATTGTGGGTTTTGTTTGTGTTTTTGTATTAATTCCTTAACGGCATCTGTTTGTTTAATGCGCTGCATTTGTGCGAAATGATCGATGACATTTATAATTTTCGACACTTCAAATCCTTTGGCAGCCACATTACGAATTTGTTCAACAGTGGCTAACGGTTCATTCGAGTTGCACGATTGTTTTTCTTGTCTTTGATAATTTTCATAGATAATTAATAATTTTTGCTTAATAGCTTGTTGATGTTCCACATAATTTAATTCGTTGCTTAGTTCAGAGTTTTGTAATTTAAAATTCTAAAAAAAATGTTTAAAATAAATTGACTACAAAAGGCTATAAATTGCTTAAGTTTCTTTCTTATCTTCTACCCCTTATACGCTCTTTTTACGTAAGTCTTATTTGCAAATAAATAATATTGTAAGTAAAGTGAAAACCTAATTACCAATATGTTGGCTTAATCGATTGAAAATAATAGCGATGGTAGACTGCCAAGTCAAAAACAAGTAAGAACGCTATATTCGGCTGTGCTATATCTTATATATGTTTGTATGTACATATGTATGTATTTATATGTCCGAAAAGTATTTAAAGTCTTAGAAAACTTATTTTTTTATGATATACATTTTGCCCATATAGATTTTTCATCTTTATCTTTGCGGATTCTAGGTCAATTAGTCAAATTTTTTTAACATGTCTGTAGTTTATGCCAAAGCTGCAAAACAACATTTTTCGGTGTAAAAAAGTGGTCGTATGTTCTTGCTTATATCTCAGCCGGTTATAAATGCATATTGCTAGTTTTCAATGCCAATTTTCTCGAGAATATTTCGAACTGTTTGATACCACATAAAACTCTAGGTGGGCTATGTGAGCACCGAAAACTTAATTTGAACCAACACATGGACATTACTAAATCGACTTCCCTATCTAAGTATAAGGATCCAGAATATATACATATACTTTATGGGGTCGCACGCGAATATTGTAGAAATAAAAATACCCTTGCCACCTGTGGTGAAGGATATAATAAGTTCAGATGGGATATGGGTCACTGGTGAAAATGTTCGGAGATTCTTCAACGACAAGGTTGGCAGGGTACCAAAGAAGACCCGTCTCTGAGAAAAAATAAATATAATAAAAAATAAATAAATAAATAAATAAAGAAATTTTAAGAAGTATACCTTATAGTTATAACCTAGAGCCTCGATAGGTATAAAACTTATTTATGGTAAATTTTATTTCGATACCAATACTTCAAATAGGGGTTATATTGTAGTTAGGAGTAATAAAATTTATGTTTTTATCGAACTAATTTAAATATTTATATGAATTATGTTTAATATAATGTTGTGTGGCATCGTCAGGAAATTATTTAAGGTTCTCAAGTTTAATATTTCGGTTTGATATTATATTTATTAATTTTTTTCCTTATTTTTATAGCTACTTTTTATTCAACTATTATGCTTTGCCGCTATATTGGTCTGTGCTTTTGCTAAGAAAATATTGGATGAACCCAAAACATTGCATTATCATTATCATGAAAACTTTTCATTATTAAGATAGAAAGAAAATTTAAAATAAATGACATGTAACAATTAAAATTTATTTATCTATTTTTATCTAATATATAATGTATGCAGCATTACCAAATCAAAGTACAGAACAAGAAAAAAATAAACATTTGTTTTAATTTCTTTTGTACAAACAAACAATTACAGAGTCATTTAAATCAATGGTGGTCATTTCATAGCACAATTGTGCCAAGAATGATAGAAACTAAGATTGCGCCTTTCCGTTGTAAAAAAGTAACTCTCTCTGCGCATCAAGTCATACACGTCGCTCTCTCAATAAAAACAAAAGCAAAATGTTAACAAATAGTGTGTTTTGTATGAAGAAAAGAAAATAAAAGTGGAAATTACTAAAAAAAAACCTTTTTTAAAGAAATTTTTATAAGAATTTTTAATTTATTCATTTATAAGTACATAGAATTCCGATGTTACAAGTAAGGCATATGATAAATTACCGTTTTTAAGCCAATTTTATAAATAAAAGCAACCAGTGTTTATATATTTTTGTTATAGAAATATTTTCTTTTTTAAAAACCTAATTTTTCCAATTCATTGTTACGGTACAAATTTTTATTTTAATTTTTTGCTTAGAAAATTCAGAGAGTTCATGATTTAGAGCTCTTATTTAAAAATACATCCGAGCTCGAAAGAAAGGTTTTTTAAATTGTTTAGTGCAATCTATATTTTTGGCCAATTTCATGTGTTTTCCTTTGGTGATAGGCAAGCCTTCGTTATTATTTCATTAAAAAATTGGGAGAAATGCTTGCATGATTCTACGAAGAATTTTAAGCTACTTTGCTTTAGAAACCATAGGTCTGAAACGATTTTTGAGCATGCGGAAATTCGAAAATATGTTGTAAGTGTTGCTTCACTTCATTATTTGTGTAAAATTTTCGTTAACAGGAAGGTGTTGGGCGCCAAGATAATAATAATAATTTTGAGTTTTCTTTTAAGATGAGAGTCTTCACAGGCTTTCCTTATTTAAGAAATTAATATTTTTATTTATTTGTTAAATATCGTTAATTTTTTTATATATTTTTTCAATTATTGGATAAAATCTTGTCAAACTTTTTTTATGATTGAGATTGAGATTTATGAATTGTTTATTGCGACTTCACATACCTATTAAAAATTTAAATTGCGTTAATAAATAATGTTAACACTTAATTCTAATAACAAATATGTAAATAATTTTTACAGTCATCCCCAAAACTAAAGGGTGCTAATGACGAAACCATAGCTAGATTTACAAATTTTTTTCACTCGGCTTGTGTCGGCGAAAATATTTTTTTATTCTAGAAATTTAAAGGATCGAAAGGTAAGAAATTTAACAAACTAAAGAGTTATTCAATTAATCAAAATTATTTTATTAAACATTGAAACATATTTCTTTGAATTAAAAATAAATAAATAAAATTATAGATTTTACTGAGGTATGTCACATTTACACATATGGGCATTTCCACAGAAATGTCAACCGCAGCAAAAAAATTCAAAGTCTATAAAAGTATGTTATTTTAACATATTTTTAAAGGGAATCTATTAAAATTTACTAATGTAAACAAATCTAACATTTATTTATAACCTATTTTGAAATATTCGAATGCAAAGTCGAACAAGTTTAAAAGTTCTGTTTTAAACATTTCTATTGCATGTTTTGTTTTGATTAATGATCTGAATGAGAGGCATTATGCATTGACATTTGTTCTTTTAAATCTCGGTTTATATTTCAAGAATATAAGAAAAATGTAAAAGGAACGATGCAATTGCCAATTAAGGTAAATTTTTTCTTTAATTTACTGTATATTTTGATGTCGCGTGCGACATTAAAAAAGAACATTTGTTATCACAGTGATCATCAAATATTAGTAACAAAGAGATATTTTTATTGCAAATTAAAATAAAAAAATTTGCCGGAAAATAATCAGCACTTTGCTCTCTTTATTTGTTTAAAGTGCGGCATCGTAAGTGTAAAATGTAAAAATTCAAAATAATTTTATTTTCTAAAATATTTTTATTTGTATATGTAAACACAAAACATAAAATTTTTGAATGAAGATGAGTAAAAATGGCGGCGAAAAGACGAGAGAAAGGTTAAAGAATGACGAAACAAAATTACAAAACTATAAATTAAAAAACAAGAAACCACAAATGGAATTAAGGTGTATTTTATGCCATCTACTCAAATTGAAAATTTGTCTCTACTTTGGACGAAAAATGGAAGGAAGTCAAAAGCATTCCAGGTATATCCTAGTTGTATTCGTTTTGTTGCGATGGCCAACAGGTAGAAACAGCTAGGACTGCATATTCCATTGAAAAGCCCTTATTCGACATTAGTAATACTATTCTCAGTTAAGTTAGTTTCTGTTCTAGGTTTTTAAATATACATACATATAAGGTGTTTTTCTTTATTGAAGATACATATTTTGTTGTTAAGTTTATAATTTTTTCTTTGTTTATTGAATATATTAAGAATCATTATAATCATCTTATTCATGTCTAATAGGTACATAAGTAATTAAAAAAATAAACATAAAAAGTATGATGGGAAAAAATGTCATGTCGCGTGCTACAGTGATTAAAATAAAATAAAAAATAAACTGCTTAATGTTTTTTAATTAATATTTTGTAATTATCTTGAAAACGAACAATTGGCCAAAATCAACCTTAGCACTTATTATAGTGCTCAACAAGAGATATAAGTTTCGCCTTTTGTAAAAATTAAATGATGTTTTGGCATAACTTTTTTTTTCACTTTGAATGCGTATAAATTTCACATTTGACATTGAAGAAATGTCCCATGTAAGCTTTGCATGTTAAACAATATTTAAAGTAACGTCTCTAATTATGTAAGTTTTTGTAGTGCAAACCAACAATGCAAAATAAACGGAATTAAGAATAATCGGGTTGACAGGTACAAATATTAAATCATTCTGATCGCAATTTGTGACAGGCATAAGTATCTATTAACAGACAAATTTTAAAAACACTTTTTAATTTAGATGATTTTAAAGCCCATAATTTTCTGAGTGCATACTTTCTGTATATTGATTATAATTTGTGAAACACAATAAATTAAAAGAAACCCCCCCATCTTAGGATTAACTGAAAAACTTCATTACAAACCTCAATAATTTGTTTGGCATCGTTAAAACTCTTTAATGACAAAGCCAAAACCGCCAAGCGTTGAGGAGATTCCAGTAACTTTAAAACAATGCTGCGTTCTTCAGTAATTTCTTTTCGACTCTTCGAGTTGTCCAAATGTTGTAAATGATCAATATTTGAAACTGAATTATCTAAAGGATTATACCAAAACTGTTGCAGTGATAAGTGATCTTTGGGTCTTGCAATACTACCACCAATAGTAGCACGTCGACGTTTTTTTAATGCTTTTCGACGCGATAAACTCGTATAATGACTGTGGTAAGTGGATTGTTTTTCTTCATCACTTGACACCCGATCTAGTGCATCTGCATGATAACAGACAAAATGTGGCAGGTATTCGGGATCCAAATAGATTTCAATACCATTACGTTTTACTTGATTTTGTGATGATTCAAGTTTCTCCAACAGTGAGTATTTCCACAAAATGTCGGTTATATAGTCGACAATATTTTGAAAACGCTTTTGCGTATCTGTGCAGGAATTTTTATAATCAGCCGAGTGCAGTTTTTTAGTAACAAAACTTTTCAAAAAATTAAAGAGTTGGGCGAAAGCTTTAGATCTGCATATAAAACCAGTTTTTTGGTATAATTTTGTTTTGGTTTTTGCTTTACTGGAAGATTGAGGAAATATTTCCTCATCGGTGTACGAGTCAACTGAAGAAACTAAAACTTTGCTTGATACTTTGCCACCTTTGTTCGCTGGCTTCTGTAAATGCTCCCAGCGAAGATAGGTAAATTTGAGAATATCTTCTAAAATTTGACACAACAACTCGAAATTTTTCATTTGTCTGAGCAAAGAATTCAAAGTTTGTAATTTTTGTCCATAAAATTCTTCGGAAGCTTCGGATGAAGGTGTAACAATCAGTTCAAAAACACAGGACAAAATAAAGTAATGGCACACAGTTTCCAATTCATAATTCCTAATGGAATTTGTCAATGAATTTTGCCACATATAATAGTTCTCTATAAAACTTTTGCTTTCCTCGTAATTATGTAAAAGTTTATATTTATTGATAACTTCCAAATTGGACGATTTTAATAAAATTTCCTGCACTGTTATACAAGAGGAAATGCCTTTAAACTTTTGCACATAATCTAAAATCACCGTTAAACGTTTAAAATCTTTATAGAAATAATTGTAAACTGGACGCAAGTCTTCAGTCAGCATATCCATATCAAAATATTCTAAACATTGTTGCACATTTGGCAATTGACTAAGCAATTGCGTGGTTGTGGAAAATTCTTGTACCAGTTTTAAAATAATTAAATTATTTCTTAATTGTACATCTTGGATATCTTTAAAATTTGTTATTTGACCAACCATTACAGTTAAAAAATGTGTCTTTTTGTCTAGGGCCTGATATAAAATGTATTCTTTTGAACCCAAAGGGCTTTGAAAGTATTGCCATTGCAACTCTTTTAGTAATTCTAAAATATCGCTCAAAGAGTGTGAAGCCCGCCGACCGATTAGCGATAAATAAAATTCTCCATTTAGTTTGGCCACTTGCAAACATTTTCGCATCGGTTCTCTAAGTTGACCTTCAATACTGTTTTGTAGAACTTCTTCGGGAATTTTATTTAAAAATTTCAGTATTTTGTTGTTAAAACCTTGGCTCGGAACAAGATTTAATAATTCTTCAAACGCTTTTAAAATTACAGGTTTGATTTGATATTTAAATTTCGTCCATTTTAATAATAAAATATCCAAAGTTGGATAGGGAGAATCCAGTAAAAGGTCACATATTCGTTTTTGATAGCGATGTACAGAGAAACGTGAGTTTTCAAAGTAAAGCTGTAATTAATAAAAAATTGAGATTTGTTTATATTTAATTGATTATAAAAAGAGGAAAATACATTGACTGTAAGTAAATATTTTGTTTTTTTTTTTTATTTGGCTACTGCCCATATACAAGAAAATAATCAGATGTACACGTAACAGTAACACCACCTTTTACATACACCCTGTATATTAATATAAAGTTATATTTGTTTCTTTAATAATTCTATACCTTATAATTGATACACCTAAATGTCTGCTGGGTAGCTGGTGTTTCTTTTGGTTTCAAATGTTATCGATTAATTTTTACCACCCACCAGTATAAATAAACATATTACACAAAATTTGTCAAAACTATGCAGCGGCGGCACACAGTACTTTTTTTTCCATGCAACGAATGGAAAACAACAGAGAAGCCCTTTTTCAGGAGAAAGGAATATGCATTTACATATGTATGTACATAAATATATAGGTACATGGTAAATTATTAGCTATTCATTCCTTTTTCCTAATACCTACTTACTTTAAAATTCACATCCACGTCACTGTTATACAGTTTCCAAAACTTTTTTTCTTACTAAATTCTAGTAACATTTAATTAACTCTAAGGACAAATAGTTCATCATATTCAATACAAAAAATACTTGACCCTCAAAATAATAAATATAGACGACCCTGTATCTCCATTTAAAAGATAAACAAACCTTTATCAATTCTTGTTCCTCCTTAGTCAGCAATAACATGTAGTGTTTTTCAAGAGTATCCATGTTGCTTTATTTCTTTAATAGTTTAAACAGTATTAGCAAATTTTTTAACAGAAATCTAAATGTATTTTAATTATTTTTACAATTTGCATTTAATAGATTCGAGATAAGCCAACATCAACAACCCATTTTACATCAAAACAAAGAAAAGTTTATAGCACATTTGTTACTTTGTTATATTTTCACTTTTTTATATACATACACATATTTGCACATTTCTAATTGAATTTGTTAACTTTTTTTATTAATTAGATTAGAATAACAATCAAGCGCCATAAAAATTAATATTTCTGCTTTTTTATGTAAAATTATTTTCTCTATCTGTATAAGTCGTAAAAGTAAAAACATCATTGTTGGGGCTACAAACTGCAGTTGTTGATTCTGTTTTTTATGCAGACATCAGCTGGGGTGTGTTTTTGCTTCGTGTTGATTTAGTATTTGTTAACATTTTTTTTATTACAATATGATAGGAGAAATTGCCACACTGTTTACAGAAATGTTCCATAGTTTTTGGAAGATAATATGTAATATTTTTGGTAATTTAAAGTTCCTTCTAAATTATGTATGTATGTACTTGAAAAACTAGAATAATGGGATGTCACAAAAAGATCAACTACAGTTAGGAGTATTTAAACCTAAGAAGTAAGTTCTTACATTTGAAAGTAAATAATTATAAAAACTAGTACAGATATACGAAAAAAAAAACATTTAGGATCTTATGAAACATAAGACCAACAGGTAGTATTTTAAGTTTGTTAAGTCATTAATTAATATAATAAGTAATGTAAAAAGAATGAAAATTTAACCCTAAATTTGGCCGG
>NDXZ01016221.1:0-12902 GCA_003055125.1 Paykullia maculata
CTCAGAATGCTATTGATTCTTGTAACATTTGTCGGTAATAAATGGGCCGAGGAAAATAGAATAGCCTTAAGACAAAATTTCACATTTTATTCACGATAGGGGTGATTATGTTTCTTCAAAATCTTCGTGAAATTGCAGAGCAGAAAAATATTTCATGTAATAAAACAAAGTCAAAAATTTTAGATTTTTTTGATTGATTTTTATAGCATTTATGTTTACAAATTTAAATCTGTATATCCGTTGTACATTAGAATGTGTACTTTTTATTTTGTATAGTGTTTTTATGTTTTTTTTAAATAAAATTTAATAAAGTTTATTAAAAATAAATGATTTAAATGTGTAATAAAATTTACTTTTTTTCATATTAAACCATAAAAGAGAATTGCGCCCTAAAAAATTGAGACTCGGTTATCGCAACAACCTCAGTTTACGCAACGACCAAAATTTCTATTAGTTGCATTTAATGAGGGTGCACTGTACCTACTTGATAAATTTAAAATAATATTTGAAACAAGACAGGTTTGCAAATAAAAGTAAAGGGTTTTTTGTTTGATAAACAAAACAATGTTGTAAATAAGAGTAGTTTGAGATAGTTAGTTAAATTTAAAGACGAAAGGGCCAAAAGAGATCAGAGAGTACCACAGGGCTATCAAACATTCAAAAGTGCCACAAATGGTCCTATTGTGCCGCATTTTGCATCACTGTTGTGAAGTGCTGTTTCACACTCAACAAGTCAAGTCTCTTCAAGTCTAAGTTTTTTGAGAGAGAGAAAGAGAAAATGGAAAGGTACACCTTTCCAGGAGAGAGGAGATATCTCTTCCTCTCTCTTCTAAAACAAACAGCACTAACTGGCAGTGTGACCACATTTTAAAAAAATATAAAGCTAAATGAGGTCGGAAAGGTGAATGTTACCAATAAATTTTATTCTATTGAATTATCTTATTTTATTATGTACCTATATTATTTACATTCGATTGCAAATAGAGAAAAGGCTAGAAAAAGCCAAATGCATTTCTTAAAAAAGCTAAAAAAAGAGCTAAAAGCTAAATGAAATATTTCAAGCTAAATTCGAAAAAATAAAGCTAAATTTAGCTCGAAAAAAGCTAAAACGGTCACACTGCTAACTGGTGTAATGTGTTTGCTTCACTAAAAAAGTAGATTTATTGAATTTTATCTCATTCATTTACCGAGCCCGATTTGTTTATTTCAATAGCAAAACTATATGCTAAAAGTTTGTCTAAAAAATATATATAAATAATGTCCTTCGAAAAATATTTTTTGCAAATATTTTTGGCGTTTAAAGACTGATGGTTCAAATTAGATCTTTGAGAAATGTACTCAATAGCATATAGATAAGAGTTAAGATTTTCGCCAAATATGCCTAATAAAATGTCGATGACCTTTGGAAAATTGAATTAAACTAACACGTAGTTCTTGTATTAAATTTTTCAACCATTAAATAAAATATTTTACCAAACATAATTTTTCAGTAAGCAAGCTTTTGTTTCGTCAAATATTTGGCCAATGTGACACTATGATGGTTTTTATGTAGGATTATTCAAGAAGTCTTTAAATGCAGAAAGAAACGCTTTAACGAATTGCTAGCTTACATGTTAAAGCTAATTTAGTTTCTAAAAAAATTTTAAATTTAAAACTCATATTGTTTTTTTTATTTTTGTACTGAAGTCTTTATTCAGTAAATGCAAATGATTATTCTCATTTCTTCGTTATTCTTCATATATATTTCGTTTTTTCTTTATTCTTTTATAGTTTTAAAAAACACTTGTTTTTGTTATTATTGTCCAAATTTTTCTACGAGAAAAATTCGTGTCACTTACTGGCTAAATAAACACCAACACAAACGTGGCAATAGTAAAGTAATTAATAATTGATTATATACAACAAAATTAATTTACAGTAACAGAAAGAATCAAAAATATTTAACAACAAAAATTAAAAAAAAATACTGCTTAAAAAAACAAAAACATAACAATTGTATGTTTTAAATAATATTTAAATACAACAAGCGAATACAAGTACTTTTTACAAATGTGACAGTGGCAAAACTAGACGGAGTGAGTTTAAATAAGTGAGTGGGTGAGTTAGTGCATTAAACAGAGTAGTGGGTGGTGGTGGATGAGTGAAGATGATTAAAACTAAATAATAATTTAATACGTAATTAAACATTATTAATTGTCTACAATTAATAATGCTTATAAAGAAGAGTATTTTTTCCAAAATCACAAGTCCATATATCGATTGCCTGATGGTCATTTCTTATTCCCCTCGAAATTGTCACTACATATATTATGACTAAATTAAAGTTGTAGTGGTGGTGTTGGTAGTGATGATTCCTTTGGTTTTTCTTTGAGCGTTAAGGGAATTTAATGATGATAACCACCACCATAGTAGGCAGGAGCAGCGGCATAAGCAAATTTAGCTACAGCTGGTGCAGCAATGGCAACTTTGGCAACAGGTACTGCTGCGGCTACAGCAACTGGTTTAGCAATAACTGGATGACCGGATTTCTCAACTACAGCATTAAAACCATGAATTTTGTCGGCGGTATAGGTGACCTGAAAGTAATTAAGTAATAAAATTATAGTTTAAGTTAGAGATTCATGTATGCATCATTAGAAGATGTCAATAGGAAATGAATATTGTGCTTCGGGATTATAAAAAGTTCTTAACCCGTAATTCTTAAATTTCACGAAAAATTATGGACTTACAGGATTTACTTTAAAAGAATTTATGTTCTATTAAAGGGTAAAATTTTTGTTTGAAATAATGTTTTTAATTATCGTCGTATATTGTTAAAGTTTGCACACATGCATAGGTTTATGTCATTGTCATTGAAAAAAGAATTTGGCACTCTTTAGTCCGCATAAATTATTATTTTTTTCTCACATGTGATGGATAAGTCATAGATTTAAAGTAATTTTCAATAAATCTTGCTCAAATCGGTCCATAAACGACCGACTTAGAAGGTTATTTTGCTTCTCTATTTGTCCTTTAATTTTAATTCCTCGAATGTTATTAATAGTTCAACTCAAATAAGATGGGTTAAAAGATAATTTAAAGCAATTTTTTTAAAACGTTCTTAAAAGACGTTAAGTGTTGAATGATAAAAATATTATTCCTTCCTTCCTTAATCTTCAGATTTTCGCGTTCTTGTGATCTAATTTTGCATTTGGTAAAAATCAAACAAAATATTTCTTGTGTTAAAACTTTTTTTAGAAGGAATTTTACTTCCTTTACTGTTTTTTCACTGCTCTGCAAATTATTGTAAAACTTCTTTATCATATTATATGTACAAATGAAGTGTCCTTGTTATCTTACCTTGCGAATGGTGCCATCGGCTTCAGTTAGCGAGTAGCTGCCGTGAATGACACCATTTTCAAGATGTTCTTCAGCCGATTTTGAATCACCAGTCGAGTGATCGGATACACCGTAAGCAAAACTATACTTGGGATTAGGATCATAGGGTTCAGGTTCGACAGCCTTAACAATAGCTGGAGCAGCCGCCACAGCAATTTTAGGTGCTGCATAATAAGTAGGAGCAGGAGCCAATACCTTAGCAGGTGCAGCATAAGAAATAGCTGGTGCGGCATAAGAAACAGCAGCAGGCGCAGCATAGGAGACAGCTGGGGCGGCATAAGATATTCCACCATGACCACCATAACCACCATAACCCCCAGGCGCTGCCATGGCTATAGACAAGGATGCGCTGACTAATATAATTACCTTAAGTAAAAACAGATCAAACGTTTAAAAAATATATATTCAGTTGTTAATAGTGATCAATAAAAATCCTTACTTTAGCAAACATTTTTCGTTATTTTTTTGTTTCTCGTAATACGATTACAAAACAAAATATAATTTATAAATAAGATCCTTTTGTTTGCTTGCTTCTTCTGTTTGCAAGAATCTGTTGCTTACTAGCAAAAATCTAACTTTGGTTTGAGATACATTCTCTAAGAAGTCTCTACTTTTATATACCGTGGAATGCGACAGCGATGCTGATCAAATAAAACTTCATGCAACAATTGTTGTTTGTAACATTCAATGAAAAAAAATCATCAGCACAAAATACACAATAAACAACAAAATGATCTGCTCTGTATGTACTTTAAACGGTCAATGTGTGTTTTTTTCAAATATTTTCCAGATGAAAATGGTCTAAAACAACAATTTCTGAAAAGAAAAAAAAATAGATACAAATTATAACAACTACATGATATGAACACAAGAATTGTCGGCCGGTGCTCTCAAATGTTAAGGAAAAAACAACGCATTTTAAAAGATCTGGTTTAAAAAAATGTTCAATATCGTTTGCGTTTTTGTGTTTTCCTAAATGCGGCGGATGATTTCTTCATCGCTGTATGAATTAAATTTAATTCAAGTCTTAGTTTTAGTTAAAACTCAATAAACAGTGGGATTTTTTTTGCAAAGAATGTTGTAAAAATATTTATCTAGTTTACTTTACTGATCGGAATCTGTAGCAGCACTTGTGTAACATCATCAACATCATTATTACTCGCAGTTAAAAACAACAAGGTTAAAACACAAGCAATTATTTTGTTTTGGTTGAAATCTGTTAAAAAGAAAATGCCATGATTTTGAAAGGGATTTTTTAAAGTAGGTGTGTGTGTTCAACAACTAGTTTTAGGAAAATTAAAAAAACTTTTGCTAGTAGTTTTTAGGCTGAATTCACTCATTGTGTCTGAACAAAAATTTTGTCCAGACAATTTTTTTTTTATATTGAGTTTCAAAAAGAGAGACTTCAAACTCAATATAAAAACAAGTAAGAGCGCTATATTTGGCTGTGCTAAATCTTATATACCCTTCACTGCGTGTATTTACGTGAAAAAAATTTTGCCTATACATATATACATATGTACATATCTCAATTTTTTTTTAATTTCTTGTCTTACACACAAGTATAATAATTTTTGTGGAAAAAAAATTTTTTTTTGCTTAATTGTCGGATTTTGGTGATTTTCAATAGCAAAAATTTCTGATCGTTTGATACCAATAACGTGTCCGTACGACTTCGGGGGGCTAAGAAACGTGGATTTCAACAGACGGTCAGATACACAGACGGGCATGACTAAATCGGCTTCCCTATCTATAAGGATTCAGAATTCTGCAATTGAATATTGTAGAAATTACAAACGGAATAACAAGCTTATATATACCCTTATCACCTTAGATGAAGGGTATACAAATTTGTCCGGACAATTTTTGTTTAGAAACAATGAGTGAATTCCGTCTTAGTGTAGTTCTACTAACAACTGTCGATTATATTTTTTACTTAAATAACCAAATTAAGTCACAAAGCCTTTTACTTGTTGTAGTTCAAAGGACTAGAGCTTTAGAAAGATAAATATTATATTTATGAAATGCTGGATCTAGATAAAAAAAGCTTTCCGCTCCGCTAAAAACTTTAGGTAAAATAATTTTGCTAAAATTTCTCTTTACAGTAAATTTTTAATGAAATAATCTCTTTACGAAAACAATTCGATAAATTTTCTTCGGAATTTTTTTTATGTTTGTAATAATGTTTGATAAAGTTTGCCTAAAAAATTTTTCTGCGAAATTTTGTTACATTTTTTTTAATGTTAAAATTCATATACAGGGTCATGAAACCCAATTGCTGTAGGAATTGGATTTGAGAACGTCAAATAAATACTTACGCGTCATAAACTTCAAACCAAAATATCAGAATTTATGACACAAAAGTCTTTATTTGCCGTTTTTAAATCTAATTTCGGCAGCAATTGGATTATATGACAATCTGGGGGCAAATTACGGCACTCGATATCGAATGAAATTTTGTTTGATCGATCGTGTTTTGTTTGCATTTGGTATAGGAATTCCAGTTAGAATTTTTCATTTCGATCAATATCGAATGCAGTAATTAGCCCCCTGATAGTTTTTTTTTAATTTTTTTAAAATTTATACCCTTCACACATGTTGCAAGGGTATATAGATTTGTCATTCCGTTTGTAATTTCTACAATATTTATTTGCGACCCTTTAAAGTACATTAATTCTGGATCCTTAGAGATAGGAAAGTCGATTGAGCCATGCCCGTCTGTCCGTGTGTTGGTTAAAATTAAGTTTTCGTAGCACCCATAGGTCACAAAGACTTGTATAAGGTATCAAACTTTTAAAAATACTTTCAAGAAAATCGGTATTGAAAACTGGCAAGATCCTTTAATAACCGGCTGAGATATAGGCTAAAAAAGACGACTACCTTTTTTTTACACAAAAAAATTATTGTTTTCCAGCTTTGGGATAAACTAAAGATATATTTGAAAAAAATTGGACCATTTGGCCCAAATAGGCCACACGTGGTGAGGGGTATATAAGATTTGGTACGGCCAAATATAGTGCTCTTACTTGTTTCTTTTTAGAATATCTTAGAAAAATTTAATTTCCGACACTAACTAGCATCAGCATTCTTTGATCGGTACTACTGGTGTAGAATGTAAATATCATCAATTTAACTTAAAATTTGTAGAAATCAGGGGCCTAATTCTGGCATTCGATAGCGAACGAAATTTTACTCGAACATGCGAGTTTTCTTTGCTTTAAGTATAGAAATTCTAATTGAAATTGTTAAATTTCGATCGCTATCGAATGTTAGAATCAGGCCCCAGAAAACAGAATTTTTTATACACATTTTTTGAGTGAAAACGATCTTGTTTGTGATCTTGCTTTTTTTTAGCCATTTCTTCGATGCATCGAAAAGCGTTTTACAAAATTTTTCCGATTTTTCCACATTTTCGGTAAATTGTCTAGTTAAAGAAAACTTTCAATAAATTTTGTAATAGAAAATTTTTTCTACAAATTAAAAAAAAATTATTTTTTATAAAATTTATTTCAATAAAAACTCATTATAACAGTTTTTTCTTAATAAAAAATTGTTGCTATAAATGCTCTATTTATAAAAAATTGTTTATAAAAGTTTTTTTTTTAATTAAAACCTTTGTTGTTTATTAGTTATAATTAATTATTTTTTTTTTTTTTGGAATATTCGTTAGTTTCTTTTATTTTTATTGTCACCTTAATGGCTTTTTTTAAGGCAACCATTTTATTGACATTTTTTAAACAATTTCTAATTCAGATATGAGAGACCCTTTTATTCAAAAAAATTCTCTACACAACCACTGTGCTCTAATAAAAATCTTTTATTTACACACACATTTATAACAATACATGCGCAATCAATACTTGTGCTCATATATACAATTGTATTTTTTCAGTAATTTCCTTTTTTAAAAGAAACTACAAAACGTACTTGAAACTGATTTATAAAAACGTCGGCGCACCTCCGTTAGAAAACTGCAATCAATAAAAGTCGTAAATTAATAGTTTTATGGGCCTAAAAATAAAATAAAATCAATTTTAAACATTTTTTTTGGCTTAATTTTTACTGACGTAATAAAATTCGAATCATTAGAGTTACAAATAGTAAATACAAAAATTGTTTAAAAACATTTTTTTTTTGTAGTTTTTGATTCTCTCGTTTTAGTATTTGTTTGATTGATTATTGGTTGGTTTTGCAGCGATTATGTGCTGCATTTCGTTTGATTATTTTATTTGGTTATTAGCACTTTTTTTCTTGCAAATATCTGCTAAATTGCATTTAAAATGCAAAAAACAAGCTTTTAATTTGTTCGTTATTTTTAAAGTTGATTTGGGGGGAAAAAAAATATGAAAAGAAACAATGAACAAAAGTAACAAAAAAAATGGTAGCAAAATGTGAATGTCTGACAATTGTTGTAATAACATTTTTTCGTTAAAATAAATTAGGCATGATTCAAAATTTAAATGCATTATTGCAAGAACGCAACAACAATTGCAAGCAAAAAAGCTGATTCAAGCTTTTGAATGGTTAAAACACGCTGGAAATCAATTGCATTTGAACATCACAGTTGCAGAACACATGAAATATAGCAACAAAAAAAAATCATAAACAACCACATAAAAATAAAATGCATAAGTATGTATGTGATTAAATTTGAATGTAACCTTGATCCTCGTTATTTAGTTAAAATGTTATTTCCGTCATTGACAAATCCGGTTGTTAAACAAATGCGCGACTCAAAGATTTTTGAAATATTCAAAATTCATCATTTTCGAGTGTGATAACAACGTTTGCCACAAAACAAAGGATTTTCGATTTTGTAGAAAACATTACATCAGCTTTTAATTTTGTTTATTTGGGCTATTAATTGCATCAGATTTTGTTTAATAGTTCTTTAATGAAATCGCAAAGAAAACACACAAATACTGTACATCTGTACATGCATACATATGCATTGGAAAGAATTTTGTTTTAATGTATTTGGACATTTATGTTGCATGGTTAAGAACTTTTAATTGAAATTAATATTAAAAAAAGTTTTTAGTATCTGAATGTCCAATTCTCACACAGTCTTTGCAGTAAATCAAGCTGTATTAAACTGCATCACGCGCTTTGCGCTATATAATGCCGTTCTGCTGAAATAAATTTGTAACACTCCAAAGTAACTCCATAAAGGATTAAGAAACCTTTTATGATTTAAGGACGATCAGGCCATGTTCTTTCGTTAAAAGTGCAAAAGAGTTTAACGGAAGTTTTTAGCAAAAAAGTTTTTATCAAAATGTTTGGTTTTAGAAAAAAAAAAATTGTGGAATTTCGTAATTCATATAACGTAAAGCATACACGAAAACACTTTAATTATTTGCATGTCGCAGCACAAAAAAAAGGATGTCTTTTAAACTGCTTATTATTTCAGCAGTAAAGACGGGAGTAATTTTATTTAAAAACTGATTTGTTTAAACATTTTTTAATAATTGTAAAGTTGTATCGGTTGTATTACTTTGTACTTGTTGATAATGTTTATTGAAAAATGTCGTATATTTGTTTTATGCGTTTTTTAAATATTTCATTGTATATCACTATTGTGAGTGATTATTGTAAAGATTTTCTTAATATTAGTGTTTTTCATTCGAAAAAGAAATCCAGAGGAATTTTTGCGGGAATTTTCGGAATTTTTATCAATGTAAAAAAAATGTCCTTGATCGGTTTAAAAATTGATGAACTGTGGAACGAAGACAATATTATTATTTTAAATAACATGTTAAACGTCAAAGCACTTTGTCGAAGAGATATAACTTTAGTTAGAGCTGATATAAAAGTAAATACGTTATGTCAACAAATAGATGTAAATTCAAATTCGATGTGTAGGGCAATGTCTGATGTTCTGAAATTTCGAATTGGTGAAAGAAGAGAAGTAAAAATGTACTTTTAAATTTTTTTAAAGACCCAGATTTATTTAGTTAAAAACCAAAAAAAATAGTTTCCACTTGTTTCAAAAAATTTAATGACTTCATATGCATAAAAGAATTTTTGGATACGATTCTGAAAATGAACTAAATACTTTTTATGGAAGAGATGGTTACAAAAGTGAAAGACTGACATTTGAAGAAATTTTGAATGCAGCAATTAGTAAAGAAAACGCTAATTCGATTCAAAAATAATCGTTTTCTTTAAAAAAAGAAAATACAAAATACAAAAATAGAATCAGGCGTCGAGCGATTCTTTTTAAGCTTTCCAGCAAAAACTACTGCTTCGTCGAAAGCAGGTTTGTAAGGGAATGTCAAGGTCCTATTGCTTATAAACCTGCTAACGTATGGCATGAAATTTGTTTGCGCATTTCCGTTCAAGAGCTTATTTCTGCGCAGTAAATATGTAGGGAAATCATAGGCTTTTGTTGCTTCTTAAGCTCTATTTTTGCTCTCGATTCTGATTTCTCATGTTTATATGTTCGGTTCTCGTCATAAAATTAATCATTTTTTACTCACTGGCATACATTAGTACTTTCGAGTATGCACTACTGTAAGGCAACGTATAAAAATTAAAAATGTTTACCATTTTCTGCCTTACATTATTGCATTTGTAAAGGCGATACATGTGTGCTTACTGTGAAGCGCATTCGTATGGCAATAATAAGTATATACTGCTTACAAATTTTCTATTATTTGCTGGGTTATTCAGTACTAAAGTCCTATTTTTAAATAACTATTTTTTATTTTAATTATTTACGTATAATATATGTATGCGCTATTATTATTATTATAAAGGACTGCATTTTTATAATTTGTTTAATACATAGATTTCTTGAATTGTCATTTGTTTTTTTGTTTAAACAAATTAAATTAAATAATATATTGTATTGGACAGGAATTCCCGAAAAGGAAAAACTCTACTTGGTATAGCAAATTGTAATTTAGCCATTTAATAATAAATAGACACAAACAATACAATAGAAAATTACTGCTGGCAACTACATATGTAATAATTTAACAATGTTACTAAATTCGGAACAAGCGATACAAGGCGGGATTGTAGTTTTTTTTAAATATTTTATTTATATTATTATCACCACAGGTGACAAGGGTATAAATAGGTTTATCATTCCGTTTGTAATTTCTACAATATTCATTTGCGACCCCATAAAGTATATACATATATTCTGAATCCTTATACAGGCCGGCAAGGTATACTACTTTGTTTTTCCGCCATTTAGGTAAACATTAGTCTTGACAGTTCATATTTGACGGTCGTGAAGTAGAAACGTGGCAAATTTATTATGGAAAAATATTCGGTAAACCAACGTGTTTTAATCGTTAAAACATTTTATCAAAATCATTAATCGATTACTGTGACGATAAGAAAGTTAGGTGAAATTTTTGGGAGAAACAACGTGCCAACAAGACGCATTTGTGAGGCTAACAGAGGCGGACATTTATCTGATATTGTATTTCATACATAATTGCCGACATTAAATAAAACATTTATCAATACAAGATCCATTCGCTTTTTTGACATAAAAAATATTATATATGTGTGTCAAACATACCTGTTTGCAAAATTTGAAAAAAATTACTAATTGGCACAGAGTCAGTAAAGATATGGGCGAGAAAGTTCAAATGCATATTTACATACATATGTATATACTAGCATGGGCACGGTTTGCTTCACTACCCCAAACTGGTTACTCAAAGTTTCCTCTTTTTTTACCACATAAATTGTATTTAATTTGGACCAGTTTTTTACTAACTAACACTTTTCCCCGTTTTTAACCCGAAAACATATTCTTTATTTTTATACTGCGTTCTTTATTTTTAAAGAAGTGATGAACGCAGTTTAAATTATGTCTTTATGTTTATTAAGCTGAACTCACCCATTGTGTCTGAACAAAAATTTTGTCCGAAAATTTTTTTTATATTGAGTTTTAAAAAAAGTGACGTCAAACTCAATACAAAAAAAAATGTGTCCGGACAAAATTGTTGTTCAGACACAATGGGTGAATTCAGCTTTAGTTATAAGTGCCCCAAAAAAGTACCAAAATACATTTTTACCTATTTTCACCTCCAGGCATCCAAATTTCAAAAAAGTACCAGACACCTATCCAGTTATATTTTGAGTAGAATACAATGCTTTATAAATTTTGTTTGTATCTTGTCTAGTTTAGATTTTTTTTTTCATTTTTACGCTTTTTTACCCTCTAAATATTTGAATTTCCTAAAATCCCTTCTTAGTGGATCTATACAACGTGGGAGGAACCCACAGCCCAAAGTACATATCTCTAGCTTTATGCGTTTGGGCTGTGCGATAATGAATCAATCAGTCAATCAGTCGTTTATTATTATTTAAATTGAACTTTTTATCAAAGATAAAAGTTCTTTCATAATTTTTTCCTGGTTAAAGTTAATTTTGTATTTCTTACTTAAATATAAAGAATATTAAATTTGTTTAATTTAATATTTTTGATCATGACAACCAACAGTCATTAAACAATGTAGGCCAAAGCATTATTGATAATTAAATTATTAATAGTTTTTGTTTTGTTTCTATATTTCTTTTTCAAATTACATGTTAGTGTTACATATTCTCCCTAATTTGGTGTGATAATTCTATAATTGTACTTTGTAGTGTATGTACCTAAATAAAATTGCAAAAAATACATTTTTGGCATAAAGATATTTTTGTCATAGGTTTTTATGCAACAATTTTGGTACATAATTTAATTAAAGAAAATTAAACTAATTTTTATTACAAATACAAGTCATTTAAACCTATCATGACTATATTAAATTATAATTCAAACAAAAATATATGTTTTATTTGTAAGCTGTCAAACATTAAAGAAATACTAGTGCATTTATTAAGTTTCCTTTTTTTATTTAATTTTTTTTTCTGTATAAACCTGGCTAAAATTTTATGCCAAAAGAATGAAATTGTAGGCATACAATCAATATTTTTGTTAAAAAGCGATACACATACAAAAAAGTGAAGGGGTTTCAATGAAACTATAAAATCAACCAAAAAAAAAAAAAAATAATAATAAAAAACGCACTTTATTACTTTGTTGCACCAAAACGTCTATGTGTGTAACCCAACAAACATTAATGTATATGTGTTGTAGTTTCTAACCGCACAAATATTTAAACATTTTTTCATTTTGCACGTTTTTAAACGCCAATAACGGGCGTTTTCCCCCTTTTAATCAAAAGGCATTGAAAATATTAAAAACAATAACAACAAAAAGGCAGTTGAAAAAATACAAAACCACTTGCAGACACACAAAAAAAATATATGGATCGATTGAATTGTGCAATTGAATGAACTAAGTTGAGTTGAATGTTTTTTTTTTTAATTCATCTTAAAAAGGAAAATTCGTTCAAGTTTTTTCTAAGCGTTTATTTTTTTTTTTGCTTTTCAAACAATTTAATAGTGCTTTTTTACATGTTCTACTGATGTAGATCAGACATGGTTGGAGATAATGAAAAATAGTACCAAATAAATTGAAATATTTGTATTTTATTAGCCAGTTTTATTAAAGC
>NDXZ01016228.1:0-14120 GCA_003055125.1 Paykullia maculata
AGAAGAAGGACACTGTTGCCCTTAGATGGAACCATTGGCATTGAATAATTTTATTTTGAGAACATAAATTTTAGTCCGGCACTGGTTGGACTATAATAAATATTTAGATATAAGATTTGAAAACTTATTGTTAGTTTACAGAAGTGAAGATTCAATAATAAAATATATATTATAATAAAAAAAAACAGAAAAAACAAAATAATTGTTTTAATTACCAAAATAATTCAACCAATCAAAAAATGTTGAAATTTTGACCTATAACCAAAACGATTATATGAATTACTTAATATATTAAAAATATAAAAAATATCGATTTTGTGGTGGTGTTGTGTTCAGTTAAGTGGTGTGTTTCGCCTTTTACATTTTTTGTTTATTTCTTCCTCTGCCGTGATTCGAACCGAGGTACTTTAGTTTAAAAGTTCGACGCTCTAACCACTACACCATGCCGCCGACTAAAATATAAATAGCAATATCAGTTTTGAATATTTTAAAATTTGTATGGTAAAAAAACAATATTTTTAATAAGTGTTCAATTCAATTAACACAGTAAATTGAATGAATTAATTATTTAATTGGAAAAAAATATAAAATTGTTGATTAAATAATAAATTGAATAAATTAAAACCATAATTAAAGTTGATTCTGAATTCTAACCTTAATTAGAAAAAATGTGCCGATTTTCTTTTCTGTGAACTGAGAATTTTAGCAGGTACTTCATGTGCTGTTTTTATAATACAAGTGAGTATTTTGAGTGAAATTTTTGTATGTGTTTTGTTTGTATTACAAAAACGGCACATTAATGTAATTTTTTTTAAATTTAAAGGGCATTTTCTTTACGTAAAAGTTTGAAAAATGTTAATACGATTTTTAAGAAAGGAAATTTTTTAAATTGCTGTTATATCTTTCGTTTTAATTTTCGCTAAAAAAAGTAAAAAAATTTAAATGTTTTTTATACAGAAATAAACAAAAATCATAGAAGATTAAAGTTTTCTAATCTAGTGGCTCCAGATAAGAACACGCCTATCTTTAATGCATTTTATAGCTTATACACATAAAAACATGTGTTTTCTTCTCCATTTCTTTATTTTTTCTAAGAAAATCAAATTTGGGCAGTATTTTATTATGTCATAAAGAATTCTCCGGTAAATGAAGAAAACAAATATGTATACAGATAACATAAGTTTCTGAACCTATTCAAATTTTTGGTCTTTATTTTATATACATATGTATGTACTAGGGATGGGCAAATGCAATAAAATATCGATATTTTTTAATATCGTCGCTGGTCGATATATCGATTTGAAAATATCGATATATCGATACTTCGATATTTTTCGTAAATTCATAAAATACAGAAAAAACGAACTTTATATAACAAAAAGTAATTTTTTATTGATGTTTAACGGTTAACACAGAAACTACTAATACAGAAAACTATATTTGTGGTTAGACTACGAAGGCGCTGTAAAAATTTGATTGAACCAGTAATTATCAGATACTGACATAAGGGGCACCCTCTGTTTGTGTTTACCTGTTAAACGGCTTCTACTGTTGGTTACTGTCAGGTTTACCGCTAAAGCAACTCTTTCCGAAGACACAGAGGAAGCCTGACACACTAAATATTCAACGGTGACTTAAGAAAGAACAAAACAAAATAAAACAATGTAATCGAAACATTATCCAAAAGTTATGCACAATAGAACAGCTAAAGCTGAATACACCCCAACTATGAAACTGTATATAAAAATTGTAAAATTTCACACTTTGGAGTTACGGGTGTAAACAGAATCTTGTTGCTTAAGACTTACAAAAACCTTTAATGGGATCAAATTAAACGTGCAGTTACTGTCAATACAAGTATTGTAACAGTTTATTCGATAAAAACTGTGAATAGAAGATTTTTTAACAAATTAATTACATAAATTAAATTGCATGAAAAAATATTGATATATCGATATATTTCAAAGTAAAATTTAGACGATATATCGATTGATATTTAAAAATATCGATATATTCATATATAGATATTTTTTGCCCAACCCTAGTATGTAAATATATTTTTTTTCGCTACTTGATAAGCCATTGACGTTCTATTTTGTTATTTTCACAAAAATGGGTAAAAACGGGGAAGTTTTTTTTTCATTTATTTATTTTACTAATGCCCACTGTTCACAATAAAAATAAGCACTTCTACAGTATTTAGCGGAATTCACAACTAAATGTCCACATTTATAGAAAAAAATCACGATTTTAAGCCCTGAATAAGGAAACCATTATAATTTACAGCCAAACCTAAATCAGCGCGCTAAGCGTTGTGTGTGTAGCTGTTAAAAATTCTCATGCCCATACAAATTGTATGAAGCAAACCGAAATAGCGCGGCGTCAGCGCCTTACAATTGAAAAATCCGATATTGACAGCGCGTTGGGTTTTGTTATTATTGATAGCCGTTTTAGCTATTTTCATATCATTTTAGCGATTTTCACTTAAAAATTAGCGATTTTCTCACTATTTCATTTTTATTTGGTTAAATTTTGTTTAAAAATTAAGTTAACATTACTGTTTGTGACACAATTTTACGCTCTTATTAAGGTAGGTCACTTCGGCGTAAACACTAGACGCCATTCAACGCAAAGCTCTACGCTGTAATTTAGGTTAGACTGTTAGCGAAAGTTTAGAGAAATTACCTGAAGTAAGATGTTTCATCATAAGAAAATTGTAAACGATGTTTTATACAAAAAACAAAAGATTTGAAATGGATCAACATTTTTTTTTACTTTGCTTCAACAAAATTATAAAAATAGTCAACTTGCAAGTACACTGCAATGTAACCGTAGTGTTTTTTTTTGTATATTTTACATAAATTGATTTTGTTGTCTTTAAACTGGTACCCATAATTATTGCGTATATTTACTTGGTTTTTTTGAACTAATCTCACAAATCAGTTCTAATTACCCCAGTGTGCGGTGAAGGAAATACTTTATCGGAACTTCGTCCAAAAATTGCATACAAGTCTCATATATGGGCTGGTGCTTTAAAGTCTATTTTGAAGGAGCTGCTCAACGGCATTTAAGAGAGGGAGAAAGTGCTTATCGGTAACAGTCGTGTATCCAATTCTATAAATTCAATACAGTATTGTCGCAAGGTAGAATAAGTTTAACAGCTCTAATGATAATAGTTTTGAATGTTTTCTGCTGACATTTGGGAACTCTTTTCTGATAACCCCATGCTTGCACGACATACACGTTTCTCCAGAATAGCTTATCCATTTGTAGTCGATTGGTCAGTGGATCGCACTGTTCATAACACACGAAATTCGTTTTTTATACCCTTCACACATGTGGCAGGGGTATATATAGGTTTGTCATTTGCGACCCCTTAAAGTATATAAATTCTGGATCCTTATAGATAGAGAAGTCGATTTAGCCATGTCCGTTTATCCGTCTTTCCGTGTGTTGGTTGAAATCAAGTTTTCGTAGCTCCCATAGGTCCATAATCTGCAAGGACCAAAGTTTCTATCACAAAATAATCATAAGGTTTTCTAAGACTTTAACTGCCTTTCGGACATGTAAATACATACACTTCCTATTACATTCCTACACGCGGTGAAGGGTATATAAGATTTGGCACAGTCAAATATAGCGCTCTTACTTGTTAGTCCTACAGTTCGCATGTGGAATAAACTTTTCGCAAAAGGCTTTCCTGTCTTAGAAGTCTTAGGGTTATACATATTTTGCATACATACATGTATGCTTCTCTGCCGAAATGTTTGACCTTTTCAAAGTATAAAACGCAACACACAATGACTAAAATTGATCCAAATTCTATAGTCAACTTTTACAAATTTCACATTGTTGTTGTTAGGTGTTTTTCTTTTATTTTATTTTCGAACATTATTGACAAACATTTTAAGGCAGCTTTTATGCAGTTTAACCCTGAACACTTGAGGGCTAAACTGCAAGGTTACCTACCACAAGTGAAAAAGGTTAGGACAAAAACAATAATAAAAAAATCAAACATTTGGACACGTAAACAAACTTGTGCCAACAAAATGACAGAAAGAGTAAAATATGGCCCAACAAAATAACCACAAAACTGCATAAAAAAAACAACAGTTTTTAAAATAAATAAACCAATAATATATATACATACATATGCACATACATATACATACATGCATACATATAAAACAAGAATATATAAAAATAATTTTACTTTTTTTATTTTTTTTGTAGAATACAAAAATACTAACCGCACGTGCGGACAAATACAGCTGTTGGCTCAAATTGAAAATTTGGAAATTAAAAACCAACAAAATTTTCAAAAAACCTCAAAATACGGATTTTGGTGACAACAAACATAAATCGTAATACAATCGCATAATCACAAAAGAAGAAGTTCTCTTCGATCTTTAAATGTATGTATGTATGTATGGCTATATTTGTCATATGTAAAAATCCATATTGCACTCTGGGGTGGTTTATATTAAATTTTGCAGGAAAATATTTTTCTTTAAGAACTTAAGATTTTTTAAGAATACGACCCGTTGGATAAGACAATAATGACATACATATGTATTAGATGTTGAAATCATCTTAACACTCCTATGTACATATATACATTGAACTTTGTGTTTGCTTTTAGTGTAATACGACATGCCCATGTTATATAATGCTACTATACATATGTACATATGTATGTATATCAAAGACTACTGTTTACATATTCTTTGTCTGAATGTAACTCGATATTTTAAAACTTAGGAAACTTTTTATGAGCAATACCAGTAGGAACTTTTTAGTTTCAGATTCATAGTATATGTTTAGTTACATGTTATTTTAAACATTTTATTGGTATGAAAAATATCCAACCCGAATACACCTTTTAATATTAAAAAATAATTTAAGATACTTTTTTTCTTTTATTTTTTGACAATTCCAGTGCCTGCTGCAACTATTTAATGGAAGAAAAAAATAAAAGACCCTTAAAGCACTTTACCCCTATTGGTGTTGTTGGTCTAAGTTTATAGCCCAAGGACGTCGTAATGCTAAAATGACACTAAATGCACAGTCATTGCGGTGAGTGTGCAGTGAATTAAGAAAAATGGCAAAAACAACAAGTTTGTAAATCGAAAAACACACTAGAAAACTGTAACAAAAGAGTAACAAAAATAAATAAAAAATGGTTTCCATGGGTACTTGAAAAAAAAAATAACAAAAATAAAAAAACTGTAATTTTCCATAAACGAAAAATAAACCTTTAACTAAACAAACGTTTTTGGCACTTTTTCGAAAGTGTATTATTTTGTTTGTGTGCGTGTGTGTGTGTGTGTAGTGTAAGATATTTTGAATTAAGATTTTTTCACTAAAAAAAAGAGAGAAACTAATAAATCTAAAGAAATTGAAAGAAAAATAATAATAAAAAAAGTGTTCATCATAGTGTTTGCAAACAGAAATTATGCGTTTTTGTGATGATGTTGTTGAAGAAAAAGCCAACATCCGGTTAGGAAAAAGTGAATCATTTTACTCTTCTTCTAAAAATTCCACTTTACCCATATATTGTGTGTATGTGTGTGTGCTAATGCTAGAAAGCATTATATTAACACAACTATAGAAAACATCGCTTAACAATATCTGTACATGTATATGTATATTTGAAACATATTTTTTGTGAAAAATTGTTACAGTTTTATTCAACTTTACCTCCCTCTTACACTCTTAAGCTGTTATGTAAACTTATTGTTGTGCTTTATCATCACAACAATAATAAAAGCATCAAAAGCAGTAGCACCATCAAGCAGCAACCAACCAATAGCATCATCATTGTATTGTCAACATCAAAAAGTCCTTTTATTTTTGTTCAAGAAGAAAAAATCAAGATTTAAAAATTGTATCATCTCGAATAAATCACAATGGCAAGGTGAGTAAGTACACATATACATACATATAAACTTTTGAATATATTTAAATATGTAACTTGTTTTATTCTTATTAATTCTATTTTTTAAACAAACTCATTTTATACATACATACACTAGATGGAACCGGTCTGCTTCGTTACCCCAAACCGGTTCCTCAAAGTTTTCCCTTTTTCTATCACGTAAATTTTATTCAAAGCGGATCAGCTTTTTTTACTTATTAACACTTTTTCTCGTTTTACCTAATTTTTATCCTTATATGTTTGAATTTTAAAAAAAGTAAATTATATCTCTACGTTTATTAGTTTAGTAGTTATAAGGGCCCCAAAAAAGTAAAAAATATAATTTTTAGCCGTTTTCACCTCCCAGGCACCCAAGTTTCAAAAAAGTACCAGAAACCTGTCCAGTTATTTTTTGAGTAGAGTATAATTTTTTAATTTTTAAATTTTGTTTGTATCTTGTCTAGTTTAGCAGATATAAGGTTACCGATTTTACCCTTTTTATCCTTTTTTACCCTCTAAATATTTGAACTTCCAAAAATCCCTTCTTAATGTTTCGCCAAATAACTTATTTCTAATGAATATTTTGGTTTTTAATTAAAAAATAAAAATAATTAATGTATTGTAAGTGTAAATGCATACACAAAAATTCATTCAAGTCGATTCAGCCGTTTAATTGCAGTATAGATAAATAGCCTAGATACCGACTGCAGCGCCATTTACCGGGCTGATTTGTGAATCTAAACCATTCCTATAAGAGTTAATTGTACAAAGTTTTAAAATTATAACTGTAACAGTTCTCAAGATATGCCACAAAATGTATTTCAGTTGTTTGAGTAGTACCACACCCCCTGATCCGATCGGGCTGATTTGTGAATGGTTTAGATTCAAATGGTTTAGTATACAAAAAAATTCATTCAAATCGGTCCAGCCGTTTAGAAGGAGTTCAGTCACAAACACACGTACAGTGGAATTATATATATAAAGAAGATAGATATGTACTTACAATGTAAGTATGTGTATAAAATATTATCTTTTTCATTGAGTTTTTGGTTTTTTCTATGTAGGTGTTTGTTTTAAGTCCGTTCGTTAGTACATTAGACCGGCTCACAATGAAACCAATAGCAATATTGCAATTAAGTGGTATAACGCCAAATATTTTGCACATCTGAGTTTACCAAAGACTAAAACGGGCTGTTTCTTAAAAACTTATATTTCTCTAAAATAAAATAACATGTTTTTGTAATAAACTACATTTAACGTAGTTTTACCTTAAATAATTTGAATTTAAAGAAGAATATCATTGTTTAAAACAAAAACTTCTTTTAGTCAACCAAAAACATAATATATCTTTTCAACCATGAAACGTAAATAAAAAGTTAAAAGCGAAACGAACAGGCTTTTCCTCCTTATTTAGATGAGTCGCCCTAATAATAAATGAAAATACATAAAAATATATAAAAGTGTAAATAAACTCGACAGGCAGTAAACAAAATGAAATACTTTTGTACAAATGTAAATCTTGGATTTATATAAGAATGACAGGTGTTTTAAGGAGTATTAACAATCTTCAGATGTTCTTTCGTTTTGTTTATGCTTTCGAAAAGAAACTTTCGAAGTTTTCTTCCCCCTTTCCACAAAATTTATGAAAGATAAATATTTATTTATATTTTTACTTTATGTCAAATTGTTATTTATTTCATAATAAAAAGGATTTGAAGTTCATGTTTTAAATAAAGTCAACATATTTTTAAACAAATCTATATATTAAGATGAAAAAAATTTGTTTGTATGTTTGTATTTTATAGCTGGCCACACTGTTGGACCGATTTTTTTGAAATTTTCGCAGCATGTTACTGATAGTCTCAAAGGAACAATAGGCTTTTTTTTTGGAAATTTTGGATGCCCCGCCTACTTTTTAACCGTATACGTAAAAGAGTAACGTAAGTGATTGACCAACTAACGGATTCATCATCGCTCAGCCTAAACGGATAGAGCTAGAGAGTTGAAATTCGAACTGTGAGTTCCTCTCCCATTGTGTAGATCCACTAAGAAGGGATTTTTGGAAATTCAAATATTCAGAGGGTAAAACAGGGAAAAATCGGTAACCTTCTATCTTCTAAACCAAACAAGATAGAAATAAAATTTAAAAAGCATTGTAGCCTACTCAAAAAATAAGCCGATAGGTGTCTGGTACTTTTTTCAAATTTGGGTGCCTAGGGGTTAAAAACGTATAAAATTATATTTTGGTACTTTTTTGGGGCCCCTTAAACTTTTAAACCAATAAACATAGAAATTTTATTTTTACTGTATTCGTCACATTTTCAAAAAATATGAACACTGTTTTGGTATTTTTTGGAAATTCTGACTTATAGGGATAAAAATTGTACTTATTTGGTACTTTTTTAAAATAAAATATTTTTGTGAATTTTGATAGAATTCATATAAAGCTTCACTTAAGCTTTTACTACTGTTTAGACAACTATTTGAGAAAAAAGTTTAGACACTAGAATGGGGTCTAAAAAAGTACCAAAAATTACCAGTAAATTACTAGGCCGATTTGGGTAAAATTTGAAACACGGATTCCTTCAGACATAAAATATAGTATGACATAATGAAATTTTAACAACAATAGTAATGGGTGAGAGAAAGGGCAAAATTCGGGTTAACAGGGGGCGAAAAAGTACTTTTTCAACTTTTAGGGTACTTTTTTATATTTTTTTTGAGTTTATGAGTCAAGAAACGAAAAATTAGGTCCTATTGCTCCTAACTGAGAAAAAAAAAATCAAAACGACGTTTGCCGGGTCAGCTAGTAATACTATATATATTCGACTGTGCTGAATGTTATTTATTTTTCATAACGTGTAGTTATGGAATAAAAAGTTTTTACAAACATAAAAAAGAAGCTCTTTAAGTTATCCAGGGGCTGAAAAAATGCCAATAATGTCAGATGCAGTCGTAATAAACGCGTATATCAGAATCGTTTGTATATAAATCAATGTTGCTGATTTTAAATAGCAAAATTTTCAATAATATTTTTGATGGATTGTTATTACTTACGAGTCCGTACAAGATCAGGGGGCTTAGAAATTATAAGTTGAAATAAGAGAATAATATCATATTCGATAAGTTTTAAATTTTTTTTGTCACCCTTCAGATTTTCTTTTAATGTAAAGCGTTTGCAGGGTATTTGCATGAAAACACACACTGTCACTGATTAAAAAAATTAAATAAAGTAGAATAGAGTAAATTCTTTCCAAAGAAATATGTTACAGAATTTATGTAGGTTAAATAACTTAATTTATTTTCAATTACACTCACAACACAAATATTTAGTTCATAATTTTCATATACTTATGTACATATGCATTTTTTTTCTTTATAAATCCCTACTGACCGAAATAAAAAAATAAATCAGGTCAAAAGTATGTTATCCATATTTCATGTGTGTACAGCAGTGTTGCCAATAATTAAAAGGGAAAAATATGTTGGATTTATATATGAAAATGCTTAAACAATATAAAACAAGTAAGAGCGCTATATTTTTCTGGGCCAAATCTTATATACCCTTCACCATGTGTGGTGAATATATTTTTTTCAAATATATCTGTAGTCTATCTCAAGGCTGCAAAACAATAATTTAAAAAAAACGAGGCAGTCGTCTTTTTTTTCTTATATCTCAGCCGGTTATTGATGGATCTTTCCAGTTTTCAATAGCGATTTTCTCGAAAGTATTTCCCAAAGTTTGATACCACATATAACCCTGGGTGACCTATGGGAGCTACGAAAACTTGATTTCAACCAACACACGGACATACGGTGAGACGGACTTGGCTAAATCTACTTCCCTATCTATCAGAATCCAGAATATATATACTTTACAGGGTCGCAAATGAATATTGTAGAAATTACAAACGGAATGACAAATTTAAGCCTATAGTACACGACATGTAAAAAGCAACATGCGCATGTGACTCTGACGTAATTTTGTCGTCATCATGAAGCGACATTTGCTATATGCCGTGTACTTTCACTTTCTAGCTTTAAAAACACCCCGTTATATTTCGTGTACAATCAAAATTTTACCGCATGTAGCCCCTACAACTCTTTTTAAAAATGTTACCGATATGCTAAACATTTTCTTGACGTCAGAGACACATGTGCATGTTGCTTTTTACATTTCGTGCACTATAGGCCTTATATATACCCTAACCACATGTGTGAAGGGTATAATAATCCTAAAGCTGTTGAAGGAAATACTATCTAGGATGTTTTCGTTGCTAAGTATTGGTGTGTTCACACTTAAGGTTTTAACTCAAAATTGGGTTTTAAAGTTAAAACCAATATTAAAACCTAGTTTTATCATACAAAATAATTTCGTTAAAACCATCTTAAAACATTTTTTGATTTGGTTTTAAGTAGATTTTATTAAATGCAACCTTGTTTTTGGTGTACTAAAATCAGTTTTGGTGTACTAATAACAGATAACAACAATAGATGGCACTCAACAAAAATAAAAAAGTAAATAATTTAAATTTTAAAACCATCCATACCAAACAACTACGAACGAAGAAGAAGCTTGTGGACGGAGTATAGAGAAAAAAAATTTCGTGATTCCATTAGCCATCATTTTAAAATATTCATTTACAGAAAACAAAATAAGTTCTATTTGGGATCGCATTTTCAAAGTCTCTTAGTTATTCATACAAACAAAAACAGCTGTTATTCAGTTGGTCAAGTAAATATTATAACAGAAATATAAGAAAGTACTGCAGTACGAGAAATTTATTTTATTGTCAATAAATTTATTGGACAAACTGTGAATTAAGACCTGATTTAAATAAACTTGTAGTGTGAATGCAAAACCAGCTGTTTAAAGTTTTAATGTTGAAACCAGGTTTTAACTTTAGATGTGAAAACACTATTGAGGCATTCACAAGTAACTTATGATATCATATTGTCTTATGTCCTAAAAATTTTAAATGGTTGAAGTTCTTTGTTATTGCTTTTTCTTTTTGGCTAAGTATAGTTTACGACAGCACAATAAACATAGCAGTCAGAATCATATTATTTTAGGACCCTTTTAGTATGAAAAGTTACTTAAAACATTTTCAATTTTTAGGACATATGACGTGTGAGTGGCTTGTGAATCCCTCATATATGTTAGAATTATTCTAAATCTTAAATAAATTTGTTTGCCCTCATTCACAGTCATTTAAAGAGTTAAACAATACACAGTCATTCAGACATTCATTGATTTGTCAGTATAAAGCATATGTATGTACTCACCTTAACTGCAAAAATCTAAAAAGAGTGAGTATCAGGCATAAGTTAAATGGTCCCAAAGTCTTCGAACTGCGCGAGTAATTTGAGTTATTAGTAAAAAATTTGTATAATATGTTTTCGGAATTTTACTAGCATAAATAAAAAAAGGTAAAATGACTATTGCATGCCTGCACACTTATTCATCAGTTTTTAGTTAAAAAAAAATAAAAAAAGTAAAAATTTAAAAAATTAAATTTAATAAAAAAATTCATTGAGAACCTTATATGCTTCAATGGACAATTAATTCAGGCAAGGCGCATAAATACCAGGTGGTGTCGAAAAGCCAGCTGATCTACTTTTTTTTTTGCATAATTACGAGATTCATCTGTCAAAAGTTGTTTATGTTTATCTCTTTTAGCTCCCGCAAAAAACTAAAACAACAAAAATTTGCCTTGATTCACTTGACATCTCAACAACGAAAAAACAACAAAGTTTTACTTGTTGTAATCTCAACGCCACCTAATGTTGATGCGCCTTGAATTCAGGTATCATTAATTTGTTGAGTTGTAAAAGTACTGACATATATTTTCTCTTACTCAGTGTCGTCAAGTTTTTCTTTTTGTTTATTGTTTTTAAGAAATGTTGCAATCCTTTAGTTAATATGTATCTGGTGTAAAGACTTTGTATGGATCTACATTCATACATATGGATGTTTGTATGAATGTATGTATGTACTTGTCTGTAATGTGTGTGATTGCTGTATCTAAAAATGCATTCATACTTATGGGAATTTCAATAATGCTTCCTTAAAAAAAAAAAAATTTTTATCTTTTTAAAGAACTGTCACATTTTCATATATTTCTTCTAAGGGCTTAAAAAATGTCATATAGCGAATACAAGTGCGAAACTCATAATAAATATAAAATGTTTTTTAAATATTTTTATTCTAATAAAGTTTTACTGAATATGAAAACACATTTAAATTAGAAATTTTAAATTTGTTCTTTAGTTGTCTATTGTTTCTTTTCCATTGTCGATATATGTATAGAAACTGTTTGATTTTATTTATGCTGGGTTTTATTTTAGTATACCAAAGATAACAGGATTATAAGTTTAACATAATAAATTATTAATTGGTTTTTAAATATCGCGTTGTAAAATAATTTAAAATTTTATATAAAATAAGAAACTTATAAAAATATAAAATTTTTGTACTTAAGGCAATAATATTTTATTGTAAATTATCATTTTGGCCTAAATTTCATCACATTCGAAAAAAAAATATTTTATATCGGATAATAGTTTTGTTGCATCCGCGGTCTTGCTTTCATATAAATTTTTAAGCCAATATTTGCCAACTGAATAAATCTTTTACTGCACCGCCAGATTATTGTTTAGCGGCTACTAATACGTTTTTCATACTCTAATTGACTCAGAAAGGATAAACTGACGAGACTGTTTGTTACACAGTTTAAATACATACATATGTATGTTAAATTATGTTTTTTATACTTTTTCGTCCTTTCAGTCCTGCTATTTAAAAAGTCACTTCTTAAGAGAACAAATGGCTGACATTGACAGACAAAATGTTAAGTGTTATTTTCGTTGATAAAACTTTTGCAAAATCTTCTTGTGTTTTGGTCTTGATGTTCTTTTAAATCCAAAAACATAGTTTAAAATTTTATTTACTTTTATTACATTTGTTTTGTTTTTCTCTTTTGTTTCTCATTTTGTAAATTTCAATGTTATTTTTGTTTTTGTAAATAAAGGGAACCCAATTATGAAGGCCATTTAATTTTGTGCAAAAATTGTTATAGTTGTTGTAGATATTTGGTGAGTTTTTGGTCTATTGTTGGTGTACATTTGATTTTATGTATTTGTTTACTTGACAATTTAATGGTCAACTTATGTATGTGTGTGTATGTGATTTTTTAACAACGTGTGTGTTAAAAAAAAAACACATGCAAATATACACAAATGCATATGGATATGTATATTTACCATAAAAATTATATAAACATATTGTTGTATCGGAGGTATGAAATTTTAGTTAGGTATGTTACATACCATCGGCAAGGTTAATATGTCTAGTTTCTCAGTATAGGTTTCATTTTCAAGGTTTTAGAAACACTCGTACACAAATAGGAAAAAATTCAAAATAGTGAGGTACAAAATATTTTTTTTCGTAGATATCCCACTAAGCGACGACAAAGGTCTTAAAGGTCTTTTGAGCAAAAAAAAAAAAAGTTTATTAAAAATTTTTTTATTTATTAAAAAAAATTTTTTGAAAAGATTGAAAAAATATCTATCTAAACTACTTTGTACAAATTTTGCTAAGAGCAATAGAAAATAAGTTACATGGAGGAGAAAAAACACCTGGTTGGCCAAAAGGTCAAATTTTGACCCCTTCTAACTCAGAGAGTTCTTGACCGATCTTGTTGAAAAATTGTTTCCAAGCTACTATCTAATGACACTAACTATGATGCAAATTTCATCCCGATCGGAAGACATCGATTTCAAAAGTTGGTCCATTTGACGTAAAATGACCCATAGAATTGCAAAAAGATAATAAAAAGAACTTATCCGACCAACTTTAAAGTAATACCAGCCGCTTTATTATTTATTTGATTTAGCCGACCAACATTATAATAAAATAAGTCACTAAATGGAAAAAAAATACCATTACATTCCTCTGGTCGTTATTGGTATACTGTTGGTCATAAAAGTAGCGGTCGGCAAAGTACAGGATTCCTATTCCCCAAAATGGTTTAAATTTGAGTCGTAGCGTGGTCAGTACGACGTCAAATGGGTCGGCCGGAGTCGGCTTTAGACGTCGCACAGTGGGTTCGATGACACCGAAAGTGGCGATTAATTCATGGGAGCCGTAATTTAAATTTTTTTAAATTTTTTTTTTCAAATCGTTAAATATACATAAAAAGGC
>NDXZ01016274.1:0-13652 GCA_003055125.1 Paykullia maculata
AAAATTGTCTATGATCATATTACCGTAACCATACTCAACCATGTTTTTTTTTGTGTGCGTATATCTCCTCCGGGGTCATAAACGGCCCACCAAGGAAATTGACTCTGCGCATCATTAGCGCCGGGCAGTAGCACAGTACATGTTCCGAAGACTCATCACCCATCCCACAGAATCTGCACTGTTTGGTCTCAGCGTTTCCTTTGGTAAATTAATGGCATCTAAGGCCACAATGTCCCATAAGCCAACCCGATGGTAACCTGATATCGCTTTTTCGAGCGATAGTAGCTTTCGGGAAAACGTTTCGATTGCCTGAGGCCCGTAGTAGTTTCCCAGTGATGAAAAAATTCTGCCTCGAACAACGAACTAATACTACCCCTTAGGTAGCTGTTCAAAACATCAAAAAAGGGTTGCGGTCCAATAAAGGCACGCTGGGCCTCCAATCATAGTATGATGCCCTTAGATTATGGTCACCACAACCAAGTTTTTTCCTTGCGTGTATACAGCATACAAAATGCAAGCAAAGGCTTTAAGACATATTGGGGATACAAAATAGTGACTATTTCGACTCTAAAATTCTTTATAAAAACCCTCATTGGTTGATAGAAGAGTACTTTTATATATGTTTGTACGTGGGTGTTATACTTGTAAATGTGAGTGTTATTTTTTTAGTTTGACTTTTAATAATTTTTTTATTTTATTTCTACTTTATTAAGGACTACTATTACTTTATTTTATTAGGGACACACAAGAAGTGCAAATTATAAAGCTAACCGATAAACTTAAAGAGCAAAAGTTATTTCAAAAAGTATATTTTGGACGCTTTAAAGGCACAAGAAATTCCATTAACAGAAAATTAAATTCCCAATCACTTTTGTCGACAAAGTTTACACTAGAAATGAAACTAAACATTTTTTTAGGTTTGCCAAAAACAACATTTAATAGAAGACCTAATTTAAAGCATTTTTTACCCTTTTCACACAAATATTACGAAAATGTTTTTTTCATTTTGCTTACAGAATAATAAACATACATGACAAAACTAGTGAGATTTATTTGAAAGCATATATAATTGATATTATTGATTAGACAATTACATATTGTTAACCAGTAACGATCGCAGCAACCTGCCATGTGTTTGTAAATTTTCTGTTAATTTTTAATTGACCTTTATAATTTTGAAATATATTTCTTAATAACTGTTACTTTTGCTCAAGTCTGTTTTGATTTCTCAAAGATAACAAACTTCTTTTCAAGACGAGCATATAAACTTCCAACAAAAATATATCCTTTATAAAAATGGTCTCGTCTAATTGTACATAAATATATTAAAAAACATGCTCTTCTGGTTCTATTTACTTTTGTTTTTTTTTTTTGTGTTATATTTAAGCCAACATTAATACAAATACCCTACAGTTATGAAAATTGATTTTTAATTAGTCATTTTACTTGTTTTAATCTTTTACCATAACAATTGCAGAATATCTAACATTGAACTATTTATCCTTATATAACAGTTATGTATGTTGTTTGAAGAAAGATAAACATGTTGAACAAGAATCAAGAAAACAAAGATCCTTTGGCAAATAAATGTTATTTAAGTTCTTTAGACAAATGCACTATTGTTTGTTTATTTTCTAAGAATTTGTTTTTGTAAGTTAGTTTGAATAAGATTGCAATTGTGTTTTCAAACAAACTCCTTAAATATTTGTTTAAACATTATTGTTGTTGCATGTGTTTAAGCCACATGCACAAGCCTTAACAAAAAGTAATAAAATAAGAAATTCTTTTAGGTTTATTTGCTAAAGATTTTGTTCGTTAACAAATATAAATATAAATTTAAATATTAAATTCCTTGCTTTTTGTAATTTTAATTCATACTTTTATTCTAATTTTAAGAATACTTTTTTATGGACATTCGATATTTCTATGTAATCGTTTCTTTTTTTTTTTTATTATAAACGAAAAGTGATTGAAAGTTTGTTTGTCTGAAAGAAACGGGTCATGAGTAAGTTTTAGTATATTGTGCTGCACCTGTTAGTTTGAATATCTTAATTTCAATTTCAATAAAGCCATGCACAAAAGGCATTTCTTAATTTGCAATTTGAAAGCAAACAAGTCCATATCAGATAATGATTTGCAGCCATAACATGTAGATGTTGTATGAAAAATAAATACTAATAAATAAACACTTAAATGTCCTAAGCTTAATTAACAAAAATAACTTTAAAACAATTTAATACATGTGAAAGTTACGATGCACATAGGGGTATTTTGCCAATCTAGCCGGACATCACTTTTTTTAGTTTATATTACTTTTTAAAAGCTATTGAGTTCTTCTAGATCAATGAAACTTAGCAAACATATATGTTATAGTCATAGGCCGGTAAAGCTTGAAAATAAGAAAAATCGGATCAAGGGGAAAAAAGTTTTCCTAAGAAGAACTAATCCTACCTCTTAAAAATTCTACTTTTTTAAATTTTTTTTAAGTTTTCCTCTACTTTTGTTTATCAAATGCATCTGTTATCATCAGCATAAGTTTATGGGTAAAGGGAGGTATCCCCCGATACCACTGAACCCCCCCAAACCGAAATGACTCTTTAAAAAAAAAAAATTTTTTTTTTTTGCTTATTTGCACAAAATATTTATTTTTCTATGCAAAATTAGCAAAAACAGAAAAAAGGTGATATTTTGAAAACTCATTTTAAAAAAAATGGCGCAAAAATACGCAACGTTTTTTTTACTCTAATAGTAGAGATTTTATATTTTATTGTGATGTATAATATTTGAAGGATCGCGACTGCCCTCACTTTCAAAAACCTCTTGATGTTATTTTTACTCAAAAAGTGAACAAAAAACCGTTTTGTTAATTTTGAACGAATTTTTTTATTAAAAAAATTTAAAAAAAAATGTTTTTTTAGAAATTATTATAAGCAGCTGTTAATATAGTCTTTCACAGAAAAAATAAATTAATGGTAAATCTTAATTCGTTTAGCCACAAAAAAATTATATTGTAAACCTCTAAAAACCGTAAAAAGTCGATAAGTACGCAATTTACTTAACTTTTTTGACTTTAACAGTGTCCCAAAATGACAAATCTTAAGCAAAAGTCTTGAAAAATCACTAAACGATGCAAAATTTTGTTGTCTGTATTTGAGCTGCGTTCTGACATGTCTTAAATTTCACTTTTGACCAAATGTCCGGCTAGATTGGCAAAATACCCCTATGTGCGACGGTAGGTTGTATTTGTTTATATTTTGTTTTATCATGTTAAAAGCTTGATACTTTTAAATTTCATAAGGTTTTAGGCCTGAGTAAGATTTTTGACTCTAAATAAAACAGAAAATGCCTTTTTTAAATTTAGGTAATAGCCAAACGAATAGAAACAAGTAAGAGCGCTATATTTGGCTGTGCCAAGTCTTATAGACCCTTCACTAGGTGTATTTATGTATGCATGTGTAAAAAGACAAATACATTTTTTTTGCTTATATCTCAAAAAAAAAATGTTCACACAAAAGTTATATTTGTGTGTAAGACATTTAAACACAAATAAAATAATTTTTGTGTAAAAAAAAACATTTGTATGGCTTATATCTCGGTAGATTTTTTTTTTTTTTTTTTGCTTTTAATAGCAAACATCTCAGGAGAATTTCTGATTGTTTAATACCACCAACGCGTCCGTACGACATCGGGGGGCTGAGAAAACTTGATTTCCACAGACAGACAGACGAACATGGCTAAATCGACTTCCCTATATAAGAATTCAGAATATATATATACTTAATGGGGTCGCAAATAAATATTGTAGATATTACAAATGGAATGACAAACCTTTATATACCCTCGTCACCTCTGGTGAAGGGTATAAAAACCATTAAAACGTATAGGCACCGAACATAATTACAAAATAATTAAAAATTACTAAATGATCAATAAAATAATTGTCATGATTGTTAAAAACATTGTAGTAAAATAAATTGATAAATTTAGGCAAGAATAATTAATTTGATATTATAAGACAATTCAGCTCAATCGAGGAGCTGATGACTGTTTGGTTTATTGTTGATTAATGTCTGTTATTTAATATCTGTTCTTTTAATTATAAATTGTATGTGCTTATATACTAAAATATTGTTTACTTAATAATTACTTAAATTTACTTATGTTCTACATTGTTAGTGGTAACATGACACTTACGCTTGAACCAGCAATAAAGAGAAGTGGCCGGCACAACAATAACATACAGTGGTTAGCATATGCAGTGGTCAGCAATATTAACATTCAATATAATTTTAACAAATATCATGTTGGTATTACACACTGCATATGCTACGCTACAACATATGACTGTAGATATTTTTTACACCAATACTTACATCATATACATACATACGTATATGATTAAAAGAATCAATTATATGTTTTTCACATCTATTAACAAGTTTATGACATATCACAAATATGTTGCTCTTAGATTATGCTTATCATATATTTCTATATCAACATAACTAAGTAAATGATTGAACTAAAACTTAAATTACAACTTTCATTTGCATAAATGTGCACAAAAATTTAAATTAAGCATGTTCTGCTATATGAAAACCTACGGCAATAAATTAAATGGAAATTTAATTTATTTAAATTATGAAATTTGGCATTTTTTTATCTTTATAACAAATTTTATTGAAAATTGCAAATTGTAAAAAAAAAATCCTAACAGGGGCAATCAGCCAAATGGATGTACATTAATCAATCTGCATTTGGAAATTTCTTTTAGGCGTAACAAACTTTATAATAAAGAAAAGTCTTTTGACTAATAGTGGTGAAGCGTCTAAATCTAAAACCAACAAATAAATACACATATCCAACAGATACCAGGAAATTTTAAATACCAGTAACAATCAATAATTTTGTTATTAAATTTTAAATGCAAACAGTGCAAAAAAAGCATTAAAACAAAAATCTTTAAATGCCAGTTTGTTTAAAGTTAAACATTTTTGTATTTAAATGAAAGCAAAAGAAAAAACCACAAAACTAATAACTAAAATTGCATTAAATTATATTTGATATTTAGTTAAGAATTGTTCTTTCTTTTTTTTAGCAAAAATACAATTATGATTTTATAAATCTAACTGTGTCATACACAAAATTTCTCTGTCACCTCACCATTATCGAAGTACATCTATGAGCCATCATAATCATCTAGTTATGAACAAAATCACGAATTGTCTAATATCCGCAGTTTTACAGTTTGAACTTTACTTTTTCCGTTTAATTTATAGAATTTTTTCTTTCTCAAACAACAATTGTTCTCTTTATTGGTCATCAATGTGGCGATAGAAAATTCTTGGCATTTTTCTTGTTGTTGTTATATAAAATAGTTGTTGCTTTTGTGTTTTAGATTGAAAACTAATTGAAAGACAATTGATAATAAAGTGAACGGAATTTTAGTTGGACGGATATTAGTTTGTATGAAATTATTTCCAGTATTTTTTTAATGGGTTAACAAAAAATGTAAGAAATAAAATTCAATTAAGCCTGTAGTACACGAAATGTTAAAAGCAATATGCACATGTGATTCTGACGTCACGAAAATCTTCATATTGGCAACATTTTTAAAATGAGTTGTAGAGGCTACATGTGATAAAATTTTGATAGTAGTTATACGACATGTAACTGGGTGTTTTTAAAGCTACATGCAGTACACATGCACATGAGTATTGCATGTTAAGTTTGAAGAGTTTTAGTTAAGGTTTTTCTATAATTTCATCAGTTTAATTAAACTTTTGTTAAATTTTTTATGTAGAAAATTTTTTCAGAAGTTTTTTTTTATAAGTTTTCTATTTTGTTGAAAATTTTTTATTACATTTTCCTGTACAATAAATTTATTATTTTAAAAAATATGTTTTTTTTAACCAAATTGTAAATACAGTTTCTACATTTGCAGAAAAAAATTATTATGAGTTTTTTGTTAGAAAAATTTTGAATTTGGAGCAAGAAAAAATCAAATAATAGCCTCGAATTTAAAGTGAAGTTTAAAATAATTGTATCTGATTTTTTATGCTTTTCTTAAAAGTGTTACCATTGACCAAATTACCAGTGTTACCATTGACCAAATGTAAAGGACATACACGCAAATCAGATAACGAGCAGCCACAACAAATTAAGCGTTTTATGCCCAATTGCACTGTCATTAGTTTACCATTAGTTAAGTAACCAAAAACCATTGGTTGACTTTTAATTGGGCATCAGCTAATGCTTTAAAGGCTTAACGTATTTTTACATAAACAGTAATAATTCAGTTTTACCTTAAAACATGCTAAGGCAATGTACGAATATAAAAATTTGATCATTTAATAGGGTTACCATTCTTTATCCATATAAAAAATTGTTTTTCTTACCGCTAATGCAATGTGCCCTACATTAGCTGACCTTAAGCAAGTATTATCTTTTCTCTTTTTGTAATGATTTACCGCACAATTTTAACCCTAACCCTGCTGACACGGGCTCCTCGAAACCCAAACGAACTTTAAAATCAAGTATCTCTTAAACAACAAAATATACAAAGTTGAGGTTCCGCAATATCCTTCCGGTAATCAATTTCTAAGGATTTTTATCATTTTAAGCTTTCCTAATTTTGGTTGGCTGTAGATCAACCGAAAGTCAAATAAGCCTTATCCTCCTGATAAGGGTACCTGGGTACCCGGTAAGATTACTTTAAAGATTAGAATTAATTAACGAAGTACATACACAAAAAATTTGTATTTTACATTATAATAACAATCTTCGGAATCCCCGAACTAAAATGCAAAGCATTGTATTGATATTTAAACCGTAACAGAATAACTAACGTTCACGGGTACCTGGGTACCCTTATCAGGAGTCTACGTACAAAAATGTTGTCAGTGCGGTTAGGGTTAAGCAAATTAAAATTATTCAGTGAATTTATTTGTCACTTGCACCTTAAAAACTTTTTACTTGGTATCATAAATAAAATTTCTGAAAAAAACTTTTACCACAAAGATTGTGAAAGCTCAAATCAGTTTTCCTTGAAAAACATAATTAGTTTTTGTAGTATTTATTTGTTAAAAGTATGTATATCTAAAATACGAGTATAAATGTATGACTTTTCTGTGTAAAAAATATTTACTTAATATTTTTACAAACAAAACCAATAATATTTTTCCATTTTTAATTCTTTGTCGTCATGTCCCCTCCAGAGGTTTTACATAAATCCTTTTAGTTGATATATTTTGTACTTATTCTTTTAAAGCTAACCACCAATACTGTGGCACTTGTTGGTCACACTGCTCAAATAAATTCATTTAATGGAATGCAGTAGAGGATAAATTAATAGAAACTTTAACATTTTTAAAGGAGATGCTTAAAGTATGATGATAATTATGATTAAAATGCATATCTTTTCCGTTCTTTTCTTTAATTTTATTTAAAAACATTTAACTTACTGCTATTCACCTAACCATAACTGTATTTTTGCATTTATTTTCCTTCATTTTAAACATTTATTTGTATGTAAAGGTGATGTGTTTGTATGTAGAAATATGCTTTTGGTCAACACAGCGTAAATCTCTGTGGTTTAACATGAATTGTAAGTCATGTATACATGAATGCTGTTTAAAAAAACAATAGTAAAAGTTCAATAAATTAATGACAAATAAATGATAAAAAAAACATAATAAAATAAATAAAATCTGCACTTTTAAGAGAGAAAGAAATGGTTAAATATCACGACTTTTGGAATAAAGTACCCTACAACCCGAAAATGTTGGCGAATGCACAAATCTGTCATCGACATCTGTCACATCAGACATACAAAGACATGAGAGCAGGTTAAGCGAAATTGAAAAAAAAAACACATACGATTTTGGAGTTTAGTATAGGGTGTCCTGAAGCTCAGAGAAAGTTAAAGTTTCCTCGCATTTTTGCGTTAATATGTAAACAATCAAATAGAGACAAAATATTTTAAGCGGTCAGCTGGACACTATGCGCTTTCGTTTTTAGCCAATATTTAAAAAATTAAAACAAAATTAGTCTGCAAAATGTTTAACGAAAGTGAAAAAGCTCCGAAGGTCATCATTTTCTTAATTAAGATTTTCAATCATATGTACACCGTGACGTATGAGTAATAAATAAATTTGTTTATGCATTTTTTAACAGAACTAAGCTATTGCTAATCTAAAAATTTAATTTTTAAATACACCTAAAGGTTAAATTAAAAATTTATTAATTGTATTTTATATGTTGAGAAAATTATTATTTTATTTAAAAATGCAGTTTTTACCATATGAAATTAGCCGAGTGGAATGCATTTTCGAAACCAGCTACGATTTCATCGTCAGCACTCTTTTTCTCATCGGTACTATTGATAGTTTAATGGCTTACATCTATTTGATGAAGCATGCAAATTATTAGAGAAAAATACGACTATGCAATATGCATACTGTGTTATCCAAAGGATAACCAATTGTATAATAATATGTGATAAATGACAGGAGAATAAATATGGTCAATTCTAAATATGGTTCTGTCTCACCTCAACATCAATTGTATGAGAGAGCGAGTTCCAGTTGCTATTTCTACAATATTGTAGCCTAAAAAGATGAAATTTACATTCAATAATAGTAGTACCGATGAGAAAAAAAGTGCTGACGATGAAATCGTAGCTGGTTTCGAAAATGCATTCCACTCGGCTAATATCATATGGGAAACTGAATTTTTAAATAAAATAATAACATTCTCAACATATAACACTTTCAAAATATAAGAACTTTAAGCCAGAATAAAATTCATTAATAAATTTATAATAAATAAGTTCAATAAATAATAAATATATGACGGTTTAATTAAAACTTAACCAATAACAAAGATTAGACAGTCAAGCCGCTCTAAAAGCAGTGAGATCCAACTCGGTGAAATCAAGAGTAGTGGTTCATGACTGCACTGGCTTTGCTCGGAACCGGTACATTTCGGAATACCGGGCAATAAAGCCGCAGATGAGCTGGCACGAAGTTTCTGATATGGGGGCCGACATGGCAAGGACCTCGGCTCTTTCCCCAATGTGTAACCTTTTTGGGGAGATTGATGGCTATCGCGAAAATAAGGCGAACCCAGTACTGGGCAGATGTTAAAGGATGCAGGGTGACAAAATTTCTGTGGCAAACAACATTGGCTAGCAATACCAAAATTCTTTTGTCCAGGGGGAAAAGGGACCTTAAGCTGCTCATCAGTCTTTTGACCGGTCACTGCAATATCAGATCATTTCCGGCAAACTGGCAACCTGTTAAAGTCGGCTTTCGCCCTCGGATGCGGGAGATACAGAGAAAACGGATGTCCAGCACTACTTGACGATACTATCGGACTGCGACCCCTACGCTATGTTAGGTTACTCTATGGGCAAAGTGGCTAACAGCGGCTAATACCTAGCTCCCGTATATCCTTTCACACTTGACCATATTTCTGTTCTGTTTTTTTTTTTTTTCTAAATTAACACTTTTTCTCGTTCTCTTTGGTGGATCCTCCCTCTGGGGGCCCCAATATGTCCACAAACCTAACCTAACCAATAATGAATTTTGTAAAAACAAAACCCGCGACTTTTGTAACCTGAGGGTCACAAAACTACATTTTTTTTTCATAATTATTTTATTTATTAATTAAATTTATAATTTCTAAATAATAATTCGTGGCCTCGAAATGTCTTCTAACGATTTTTAATAATATTTAAATAAAATTTTTATTTTTAAATATTGTAAACAAAATAAATATTATTAGCAAATCTGAAAATGCAATTTTAAAACATTTTTGTTTAAGATAAAAGCACATGCCTTGACTTAAATCTTAGTCGATAGACACGAAAAAATAAAGTTGAAAATTATTTTGTATAAATTTTTTCGTAATGAGTGCACAAGATTCGCTGTAGCATATTCAATTTTCTGCTTGTAGTATTTTCATTATTTGTTTTTTAATTTGTTGTTGTTTTTTTTTTAATATTTATTTTTTTAACAAATTTACTTGTTCATTTACACCAGAACAGAAACAAAAGGATTCACGAACTGAATAATAAATTTTGCTTTCAACACTAAAGAAGGGAAAGAATAAGCTCAAAAATATTATAGTTTTCGTTTAGGATATAAAATAGTTTAAATTACAAATACGAAAAAAATACATCTGGAAGGTATTCTATAAAGTTATAAATTTATGACAAAATCTATACAGCGCAATTTTAGATGAACAACCTTGTGTTAACAAACTACCTGATAACTCTCCCTTATGGGAATTTCCACACCAACAAGTTAGCTGCCAGTTACTTTGCAAAACGTTTTATATTTTGAAGAGAGCTTTTTACTTAAGGTTGAGAATAGTCACTGGCAATGGAGAAGCATAATTTCCATTAATATTAATCTTGACTACGCAGTGGGCAAAATGTTCACTAAATTGTTTACTTAAAGTTACTGGTATGTATGTTTAGAAGTTTAAGCAAAACTTAAGGGCTGGTCCGAGTAAAAACCAGTAAGAGCGCTGTATTTGGCTGTGCCAAATCTTATATACCCTTCACTATGTGTATTTACGTAAATGTAATTGTTTGATATCAATAACGCGTTCGTACAACATCAGGGGGCTGAGAAAACTTGATTTCAACAGACGGTAGTCGTCTTTTTTGGCTTATATCTCGGTCAGTTATTAAGCGATTTCACTGGTTTTCAATAGCAAACATTTCAGGAGAATTTCTGATTGTTTGATATTACTAACGTGTCCGACCGGCATCGGAGTGCTGAAAAAACTTGATTTCAACAGACGGACAGACAGACAGACGGACATGGCACAATCGACTTCCCTTTCTATATGGATTCAGAATATATATACTTTATTTATATACTGTTTTTTAAATCCAAAAAGCTCTTAAAAAATTTCTTAAAAATATTTATAGGTTTTAGAAGAAAATGATAATCAGTCGACTGTTTAAACGATTGCTGCTGTAGAACATTGTAAGGAAAAGGGCTTACTTGAGACTAACTTGGCGCTGGCAATTTGACCTGTGTTTATCCGCTTTAAAGAAACTTTTGATTAAAAATTGTTGATCTATGCCTTTAGAAGATGAAAATTAAATCCAAAAGTCTGATTTTTAAGCTTATAGGACATGTTAATGTTACAGCATTTGGAGTATAAAAAATGTAAGAGAAAAGTTTTTCAGTTATCTCTGCTTCTGCCAAGAAATACCTGGTGCCTCATTCTGTCATTCGATAGCGATCGAGTTTTACTCGAACGTGCGAGTTTTCTTTGCTTTAGGTATAGGAATTCCAATTGCATTCCAATTAGAGTTGTTAAATTTCGATCGCTGTCGAATGCCAGAATTAGGCCCCTGCTTAGTAAACTCTACGGGGTTTTTGTCCTAACTTCTTTAAAATTTATTTGGGGGCCCTATTTAGATGGAATGAAAAACAGAAAACGTTTTTATTCCACAAGACGGCAGCACATGTCATACAGTGCGTCGAACAGAGAAGACATTTTGCGAACGCGTTATTTTTCGCGAATTTTTTTTTTATTATGGTTATGTGGAGTAATCTGCTTATGAAAATAACATGAAATACAACATCGAGTGCACTAATGCCGAGATAGTGAACGAAGTTAAAATAAAGTTTCTTTAAAAAAGATTAAAAAATATTATATTTAAATTAAAATATTTTTGCAATTTCTTTAAAATAAAAAAAATTAAATTTCAATAACATCATATGTACATATATATATATATATATATATATATATATGTATATATATATATGTATACTTGTGTGTATCACCTTAATAATTCCATGTTTAATATTCCTTTGAGAATAAATTTAATTAAATAATTATAGTTTGCGTGTTTGAAAATCTCAGCACATGTCCAAGAAAAAAAACTTTATGTTGTAATTAATTAATTTTAATGCTTAATTGCACCTTTCAATAATGGTTAGTTGCGTGTTGTGGAAACAAAGTTTGAAAAACAAGGCAGGTTATTTGCACTACTTCGAGTGTAAAATGTAAACTGGTGCAAACTTTAAAATATTCTCACACTCTTCGCACACTCTCTTGCATAAAATTGATTATTTATTATCAAATATAAACATGTTTACGCAAACATATCTTTAAAACAATGGTATTTTCTTGTGAGAGAAAGAAAACGAAAAAGAAGTTTTCAAATCTTGATACAGCCCTACATTTTGCTTAGAACGTCCAATATATAAATTTTTGTGTTTGATGGCTTGAAAATTAGTTTTTATATAACTTTATTGAACTAAAAAGCTTACGAAATGAATTTAATGCATAAAGAAATAAAGAATTTTTATATAAAAAGTGCTTAATCTTGTTTTTCCTTTATAAAAGGGGAGTTTTGCTGTAAATTGCTGAGGCAGATTATTTCTTCTTTATTTAATTTTATTGAAACGTAAAAACTTTAAAAAAATGATATATTTTTTCTTTATTAAAAAAAAATTGATAGACATCTTAATGTAAAATTTTAATTTGCCGCCTTCGCATAATAACAGAAACTTTTCCGTTTTAATTTTTTTTTTTATTATTTTTTTAATTCCATCATTCGTGTCGTGTTGAATTCGTAAATTTTCGTGTTGAATTCGTAATTTTAGTGGTTGCCAGGGTCAACTTCTTGTATAGTATCGCGGTTTCTTTTCGTTTTTCGAACTTCTTTCCAGCCCATTTCTTTTTCTTCTTCTGTTTATATAACTTGTATAACCGGTTTTTTCCGGAATGGTTCATTTCTCCTCCTGTATTCCTCCAATGTTATTGCTTTGGTGCCTGCTGTTAGGGGTAGCGGTTTATATACTGGCACCTCGTTGTTAGTAGGAGTCGGTTGATACTCTTCTTGTACATACTTCTTCCAACGCTTGAAAATCTAATCTATCTCCTCTGCCATAGAAATTTTTGAATTGGGCAGAATGCGTAAAGGTTAGGTATAATGTAAATATATTTTTGGTCATAATTGGGCAGGATCGCCATGTAAAGGGTAACAGCGTGTAAGTGTGTTTGTTCCCTATAACCCTTTATTTATTTTAAAACAGCTAAAGAGTGCCAGTGCATTCAAAGGAACTGCCAAAATGGTTTAAAACAATGATAATAAAAATAAAGGCAGTTATTTTCGATTTAGTTTCTTGCAGGCCCTTTTTATACAATTTATGAGAATTTAACCTAGCTAATCTAACTTATTCTAGTTTATCTAAATAATACATTTGGCTTTTTTTCCCTACATCCGCATGTACTTAAATCATTTTCCTCTTAGAAGTTTAAACATTTGACCAATCACAAATGTATTAAATTTGGGAATTGAGTGACAATTAGTTCAGTTCACTCAATTCTCATTACTGCACTAGTCACAATGCATTTAATAAAAAAAAAATAATATTTGGGTTAAAGTAAATTATATAACACTATCACCCCGATTCTAAATAACAATTCCCTGGGAATATTTTTCCTATTCCCTGTTCCCCTATTCTAAACGAACCTTATAACTGGGAAATTTTTCCCAGGGAAAAAAGTAGGTATTACGAATGTAAATAAAAGGGAAAATATGGTAACATGTTTTGGGAATAATTTCGCTAACAAAATTCTAGGGAGTTCTACGAAAAAAATGTAGGTATTTAATA
>NDXZ01016284.1:0-10898 GCA_003055125.1 Paykullia maculata
CCTTAACACATGTGTGTGTGTGAAGGGTATAAAAACGCATCCAGGTGTAGTAAAAAAAAGTGATTCTTAACACAAAAGATCATACAAAATCTGGACATTTTAAAAGTTATTTTTGAAAAGCAGCATCGAATGAAGTGGATAAATAATCTTTGGATTTTTTTCTGATATTGAAAATATTTTGGTTCTACCTTAAAACTAATACCTTTTTTTGGGATTTATAATGGCATCTGATTATTAAGAAGAAATCTAAAAAAATTGATTTATTTTTAACAATATTTTTTTTTCTAATGTGTGTGTGTGTGAGTATGTATGTACATATATATTATATATATCCTACTATAATTATTATTTAATGTTTTATGCTCATAACGATCTACATATTTAAAATTTAACAAGTTTCTTAACAATTTACTCATGTATGGGCGTTAAACGTTTAATACGTTTGCTTACAATCACAATTCAAGGAGTTCAGGATTTCAGTAAAGAGAGAAAGAGAGAGAGGGAAATGTTTTTAAATGTAAATACATATGTGTTAAAAACAATTTAGGTTGCCAGTGTAATATTATCACGTAAATTGGTACTTCTACAATAATCCATCACAATATCGGCCCGACAATCTTCATCGATGCTGGGCAGTAAAACGGCAGCACCCAATATAGTAACCAATGCACCGAAGACAACTAAGCCTAAAGCAGGTAACTTTTCGCGACATAACAAAGGGTTAGGATCCAATCGTATATAAGCCAAGCCGGGCAGAATATAAGCTAGAGGTATGGCTGCCAAAAGGCCCTTTTACATAAGTAAAAAATTAAATGTTAATACATTTCTAAAGTAACTTTTGAAACAGCAAAAATAGATTCAACTTACATTTAATTCCAAAACAGAGCCCAAACACTCTGTCATTGGCGATATGATAAAAGCACTAAACACTATGGCCAAAGTTATATTTCTCGAATACTCATCCACATCTACACCTTTTTCCTGTTTGGGATCTTTTTCATCGGTCAACTCGCTAATCGGCTCTTTTAGCACAAAACGATGCACCATATGTCGTACAATCTATTTTTTTAATTTGATTAGAAATTGAAATTTAGATATATTTTTTATTTATTATATAGAATAGTGTGTCAATAAATGTACCTCTCGTGAGACAAAGCATTCAATGGGAAATGTTAAAAGTATTGATATCGAGAAAAGTACTCGCGAAAAATTCATTAAATCATCGTTCCAGCAGTAGTTTTCAAGTAGATCACCTTTTAACATAAAAAAAAAACATTTAACAAAAATAAATATATTAATTAAATTATTAATATCAAGTGCGTGAATATAAGTAAAAATCATCTCGTTCAATTTGTTGTAAATTATTATAACTCTTTATATAAATATCTTATATATCGGGTTATCATTTGGCTCTTATACACTACTATAATAACATATTACATGCATTTACATTAAATATTAACTTTTATGGATTAAACAAATATTTTTAATATGTGAAAGTGTTTTTTTTTTTTGAAAACATAAAACACATACGTTTTTTTTATGATTCGAGTTGCAAGATTTTAAATAAATAAACAAAAAATATTAAATTTTTATTTTCCTAAATTCACATATAAAATATTATCTTTAATACCACGTTTGCGGTTGTTGCAAGTACAAAATATAATTATAATTAATATGATATGCGACAATAAAATTAAAGTGGAAGACTTGCGGTTTTGGTTATTAAAAACATTAACATTTTACAGATAAGACTAAAATTAAAGAACCTCAAAAAGATAGAAGAAATTTAAAAAATTAATATTAAAAAAACCCACAAAATGAAAAACAAAAAGAACGATAAAAACAAACAAATATACAAATATATTAAGGGTTATATACATAAATTTATATATATGTATATCAAAGAGTGTTTGTATAAATTGTGTATTTTTTAATAATATTCAAATTTAATATTTACGATAATTAAAAAAACCCTACAAAAATTTTATTTTTATTTTAAGTCTCCGAAAAAATACTAGTTTTATTATCAGTTATTATAAATAAGTTTTTTTTTTAACTTTAATTGATTTTTAAAAAATATAATTCGTATTAGAAATAATAGAAATGAAAAGGTGCCTGTTTAACCTTTTTTCATTTTAAATAAATTTCAATATTTCAGCATTTAATATTTGCATGTTCTGACTTGAATTTTTTATTACAAATTTTGCATATTTTTAATAGAGGATTCTGTTTTAAAGAAAACATCATAGAGTATTAAATTTTCAGATTCATTAATGTTTCTATTATCTCCCGTAAAACTCCTTTTCCCCTCCTTGTTGATGGCAATATGTTTAAAAAAATTTATATTTTTTTGTGTATGGGAATTTTACATGTTTCGTTTTAAATATGTATGTATGTATATGTAAATGGGTGCATGTATGTATGTATAAAGATGTGCATATGTATAATAAAGAATGTTTTTTATTGAGATAAACATCTGCATATGCATGTATGTATGCGTGCGTGTGTTTGTTTATTTTTGTTTTTATTACAATTTTGTATTAATTTATCACAAACACATGTAGGTACACACAAACACACACACGTACGTTCATAAGGTTTGACATTGTATTGTTGCTTTTCTTATTTGAAATGGTTTTCCATTTCTATTCGCATTCACACATTACATAACATTCATTTATACATACATACATACATATATCAATTCACATAAATATGTACATGCATACCTTGTGATAACGCTCTAAATGTCGAATAGCCAGCAATGCCAAATAGAGCCGCCACTGTCCAGGCGAAACCAATTGATATATGAGTAACCTTTTCCCAACGCTCCATGGTTGCGTTACGCATTGATTGATAAACGAGAAATGTATTGTGGTGGCACATGAATGCTGAAATGAAAAACAATGGATAAATAATAAATCAATAATGGGTGGTCAAATTAAAAAGAAACAAATATATATGGATGTGCATATGTGTATGCACATATGTATGTAGTAGATATGTAAGTATGTTTTTTTTTTAATCAAAAAAACAATGATAATTACTTTTTACATAACCTTTGTAATTAGAGGGGTTATAAAAAATATAGTCCCGCACCCACCTTAAAGAGCACTGTTCTAATAACTAAGTAATTACAATAATTTTCTAACTTAAATCAACGTTGGCCGTCTGTCAACAAATGTTAAGCTTGTTGTAGGAATACAGGTTGCAATTTTAAATATATTTGAAATACATTTGTAGAGCAAAAGTTTAATTTTGTTGTAATTCATTTATGATACACCTTGACCTTGACCTTCTCCGACTTAAGAATGGTCCTTGCCTCCATAAAAGGCCCACAAACCGCTGAATATATTTTAATATACTTAACAAAAAATATTGAAAAGGAAATAAAATCAACCACAAATAAATTTTACAAAAACGCAAATCTTTTTACTAAATTGTAAAGATGTAATATTAGGCCGATTTGAAACAATAACACTAAACATCTTTAAAGCATTAAAAATTGTAGCTGGCTAAATTCGAAAAAAAATTCAGCTTAAAGATTTATTAAATTTTGATGTAGGGTTTAATATGTAGTCGGGCTTAGCTGGTTATCAGGTTTTTGTTTCGATCTAAAAAAAATTAATTTTAATGTTAACTTAACAATTTTCATTACTTGATTTATTGTTGATTTCGAAATTGTCTAATATATTTTTTTTATTACATAACATACATTTATATTTTTAAACACCCGTTATTTTCTATTGTATTAAAAAAACAAACACACACACATACAATTTCATAAGTTTTTTTTTTGTGGGAAATACAAAAACAAAATCGTTAATTTTGTTGCCATAAATATGGCCACATAAAAATTATTCAATACGTAGCATGATTCGGCCAATTTAACTCGTAAGAATAATGACTCTATTTCAAGCAGCATTTTCTTTTGGTTAATAAACCACAAAAGTGTTTTCTATAAATTTAATTTCTATTGTTAAGATATAAATATATGGATTTTTATTATTTTCCCAAATGCGAAAAAAGATATTAGGGTAGATAGAGTGACCGCTCGATATAACTAATGATATACATATTTCAAAACTTTTTTTTAGAAGAATTAGTTAAATCGACACTTGTCTGATTATGTTTAATTAGGATTGTTTTATTCTACTCAACCATCAGTGGAAATATTTATCTGAGCTCTATGGTTACATTTGTCAAATTATTTACGAAAAGACGTTTGTTTCCTTAATTAGGAAATATGGATGTAACTTTGTATATCTTTAACATTGTGAAAACCTCAGTGAATATTTTTATTTAATTAATTTAATCATGTTTGCTTTTCAAAAGTTTTTTTAAGGAAAAACAGCATTAAAGAATTTTTGCCGTTGGACTAATGTGGCCGTAGCTTTAGAGATAAATTCCAATGAACGATGATTTGGCCGGCCAACTGGGATGTTTAAGTGTGGGCATTTCAGTGTGCATATATGAACATGCCTTCTTGTGCTTACATATATTTTTACTAATAATTTCAAAAGGTTTAAGCTTGTTTTCATACTTACCAAATACCATAATACCTGTAGCTGGTATAACGTCAGAATTTGCAAATTTCCAAGACTCTGCCGTATCCGTACTATTTGAAAAAATAAAACATACATTAAAAAACAAATGCAAATAATTCTATACAAATAAAAGTAAATAAAGAGATTAAAATGTTTAAAAACAAAATGATAAAAAAAAGATAAAAAAAAGACTTGCAATTTGCAACAAAATCTTAATCTAACTAAAAGGCATTTAAAAAAACTTTTATGGTATTTTTATATTCTTTACCAAGAGTAATGTAAGTTAATTATTTAGTTTGTATCTGTTTAAGTAGGACCCTATAACTAATTTTTCCACTTTTTAAAGCTCTCAGGAATTGTGCTACCGGAAATCATTACATTTATTTCATTTACATTTTAAGTCTGAGAAAAAAAAAAACGTTTTTCACATAAAAATAAACATTCACAGACATATTTGTCATATGTAGTTTATTTAATTGCCCCAGGTGATTATTATACATACATACGTTTCACGATTAGGCGTTACATACAAATCTTGGTCAGTTCTTAAAGCTCTTAAATAACTTAAAGACTTTAATAAAATTTGAATATCATAAATACACGTTGCTAAAGTGTATATAAGTTTCTGCACGGCCGATTATGGCACTTTCACTCGTTTGTTTTTATATTTTTATTTCTTTAGTTTTCACAAATTATTCTCTATGACAATAGTAAAACATTTAAAGGACTCTACATTTACATTTATATCCACTTCTACTTAGAGTTTTCAGAAAACCGAATACTTAAAAAAACCGGTTTCAAGTGCGATCTTATGCAAAAAATGAAAACATTTTTTTTTTATTTTATTAAAGAAATTTAGAAATATCGACACTAAATTTTCAATGGGCATACATATCGATGCTCTTACTAAAAAGTAATGATGTTAAATTTCATTTCTTTTTTAACCTTTCATTCTTGCAAGACATTTTTTAGTTTTACAGTTTTGAATTATACAAGATAAATAAAATTTAAAAAAAACATTAGAACCTAAAGTTAAACAACTTTGTTGTGCCATATAACCCTTAATAATGCATTTTTTACAATTAACAGACAAACAATTAAATTGGTTATTAAATATGTATGTTAAAACCGGTTAACTGGTTTTGGGTTTCGATTTATGATTACTCTAATTCTCTTGCTACTCTATCTCTCCTTAAACCACGTAGGTCTTTAAGTTGTTATTTGCTAAAGTAACTCAACTGCAAAATACCTACTTGAAAGGTTCTCTTATGGCAATGCACAAGTAACTGTGAGAGATGGAGGCACGGGCGAAGTAAACAAACATGCGCTTCAATACACATTCTAGCCGTAAAAAAGAGCAAAGCAATTAACACATTTTTACAAGTCGTCCATAAAAAATAACACAAAAACGTCTTAACACCCACGTAGGGACCATATATTTCAAGATAAATAAATAAATTACGGTTTTCTTATACATATTTAGGTTTTTTTAAGCAAACAAATGTAAAGAGGATAACGTAAAACGACGCTGGTATGTGTTCTTTTAAGCTTTAACAGAAGGTTAAACAGTTAACTTTAACAAAGTGTTTGGGCATTTTGCTTTTAGTTTTAAGACAATGACTTGGCTAATAATACGCTCAAGGAGCAAAGAGAAACAAATGTATCTATAAGTATAGTAAATAGTGCGGCCCTTTGTTCCATTAGGAATTAAAAGACTTAATATTTATTGTAAATATATATTTTAAATAATATATTGTAAATAATGCAAAAATAAACCTTATCAAAAGCTAATATGGGAAACGTTTTTTCTATGTTTAAAGACTAAATATTAAAAACTGTTTCCTACAAAATCTGTTAGAAAGCAATTGGCAAAGTGAAAAGTATTTATCAATGAAGAGGGTCTAACATATTATGAAAATTGCTGTGGGTCGATCATACTATGACAATCCAAAAATTTATTGCATCAATAAATCTTTACCAAAATGGCAAATTTAAAATTAATTTCTATATTTAATACAAGTAGAAATCGTAAAGTTCTATTGTTATCTTATCATCAACCGAAGTTATCATGATTTTAAAAAAGTTTAAGTCGAGTTAAATTCTAAAATATGCCTCCGTGTTGGTATTTTTTTTTTCCTTGTCTACACCCAACCGTTAAGTCATAGATTGCTAGTCCAAATCCAACTAATTTTTACAATTGACTGGTTTTTGTGTAAAAAGCCTTTAAATTAAATAATTATTAAATAGTTTAAATTGAAAAATGTTACAAAGTTTTTCTGTTAATTTTTACCACTTTTTCCTTGTCAAAAATTATTGTATGTTTAGAACTGAAAATTTATTGTATTTGTGAAGAAACACAGCAAAAGTTTTGTGTGTAATTAGCTATTAAAGACAACAATATGATATAATGATAGATGTCGCCTTAATAACTTCAAATATTAAAGATAGTTTTAAAATATGTGTTGATAAGTCCTGTTGTTTCATAAAAAAACTTAGTTCATTGTGTTTATAAAAATGTTTGGCAACGATTCCTCAAAGGTGGTAAAGATCGGCCAAATTGAATTTTTCTTAATAAAAAGACAAAAGAGTTTGTTATATACGATACACCTAAACAAATATTCAAAGGAGGTGAAAACACAAACATTTTTTTTAATTATCTTTTCTTTACACAAAAAACAATTAAATTAATTACAATTACATACACGCAGTGAAGTGTGTATAAGATTTGGCACAGCCGCATATAGCACTCGTACTTGTTTTTTTTTAGAAAAAAGCTCATATTTCTAAAAATATCAAAAAGCAAATTAAAACAATTTTATATTTTCAGGAAACAACAGAAACATTTGGAAGCGAAAACAGATGTGTATTGTAGGACTGGCATGTTGGCATGTTGGCATGTTTCTCATCAGCATAGAAAACAAACAAACAAAAAAAAAAACAATTGTTTTGTTTTCATTTTTTGGTATCCCTTGTATTCCTTTTGTCCTATTAATTTCCTTGAACAGACGTTCAAAGAACCATTCTGCATTGTTGTATAGATCCGCTTGAATATACAACACATGAACATATGTACATATGTATCTATGTATGTATTTGCTTTGTAAACTTTTGCAGCAGTATGTAAGTGTTTGTGTATACATATATACATACATACATACATATATACAAAACGGTAAATTGTTGCACATTGAAAATAAAAGAAAAAGAATTGTGTATTATTTCAGTAAAATTACAACCTCAAGCGAAAAACAGAAAACTACAGGGAAGCTACTATTTTTCAAAAGCCCATGAAAGGGAACAAGTTGCAATTACTTACGCTACAAATAAAAGGCATTTAACAAACCAGCTACAAGGCTACAAATTGTAACACTTCATGATTGCACACTTTATTCATTCTTTTGTCTTCAAATGTGTTTTTCTCTCTCTATATAAATATTTACATACATACAAATATACTCCCTCTCAGGTTACTGCATTCACAGACTTTTAAATGTTTTCTTTTTCATTGCGATTGCGATTGTTAAGTTAATGAAAAAGTATATGAAAAGCAAAGTGTGGTTTTTGTTATTTTTTATGGCATTTGGATTTGTAAAGTTAGGAAGTATCACCGCTTTTATATATTTGAGCAACTTTTTATTTGTTCATGGATTTCGGTGAAAATATCTTGCAATTTTGAACTGTAGGAATTAGAACTAGTTTATGAACAGCCTTGAAATGCCATAACTTCTTACTATTTTGAATATCCTTGCAATATCAATAGGATAATTTACCCAACCCTATAATTATAATTATATTGTACATAATTTTCTTTTTATTATTTTTTTATTAATCCTCATTATAATTTAAACACTAAAAAAATATATTTAAAAAAATTTATTTTTTATAAAATTAATGAATTGTTAGAAACATGAGCTTTAAATTCTTCCCCACTTAATTTTAATTTGCAAAATTGTTTGCTAATTGCTGCAATTAACTTCTTTACCTCACAGAAAATTAAACGTAATCTTTGGTTTTTTTCTCATTTTCTAGCTAAACAAAAAATATTAGTGAAAATGAAAAAATTACCATAAAAAACGACCGGAAATTGTTTGATTTAAACTCTTAAGCAATTTACTTATTTCCATCCTTTATCTGGCAATCATTCATTCATTTATTTAAATACGACTAGAATTTCCTCATTTGTTTTGTACTTTCGATTATCCGATGGATAATATACCAACCAAGTAGGGTTTTTCATATTTAAACAGTAGGATTGGGAAATTGTTTTGATATATTTTCGGGAATATTTTTTTATTAAGTAATACTAATTAAAAAGGTTTTTCACAAATTTTCACCAAATGAAGAAATTATCGTATATAAAATAAATATAAAATCTCTATTAAAATTGTTAATTAAAATAAATATTAAAAAAAAAGAAAACAAGTTTGTGTTAGTTTTTCATAAGAAAGTCGGTACGTGAGAAGCCTCAACATCATTTTCCTTTGACAGGAGTAAATTCTAAGCACGCATTAATCTTAATACGAAATTCTAAGTAGATTTTGCCAAGCTTAATCTTTAGTTAATTGCATATATAAAGCTCTTTAACACTACTGAAACTCATACGCAGCTCTTAGTACATAACTAACCCTATAAAATTATATCTCAAAAATTACTCAGACTGTTTTAATAGGGCGTTTTTAATAGATAAACGTTTGACTTTAAAAAAAGGCTTAGATAGGATTATTGTGATAAACCAGTTTTTTCTTCAATGTTTATAACAATTTTTTATCATAAAAATTTTTAACTTGTGATTTTGAAAACCGATTAATGTCTTTAGTTAGCTTTGTGAAACCCACTTTACCCTTATTTTTTGTTTGTCAAAAGATGTATAAATTTTCATTGTAAATAATTTTACAAAGAGTAAACGATAAAACAATAAAAATTTTATTATCAAATGAGTAGCAATCACAAAGACGAATAATGAATTTAAAGTTCAATTTAACAATGTTTGGAAAGTAAATTTAAGGCAAAATATTTTGGAGACGTTAACAGCTAAGCAATGGTTTGAGCAATGCATTTTTATAAGTTTTCTTAGATAAACTTTTTAGCTGAGAATACGTTATTAATGTAATAAAAGAAAACAATTCATCAGGATCTTATTTAACCCTTCGTCTTACACATGCTTCGATTATCACATTCTTAACACATGGATCTAACCAGACCCACTCTATATTTTTATGTATTTATGTGGAAAATATTTAATTTTTTTTATCTATTTATATTACAACAGCTTTATTTTACCTAATTTTGCTTTTTAGCATATGTTTTATGAACTTAATTATTTTAATTAATAATTATAAATATTACAAAATTAAGCAGAAAATCAAATAAAAATAAAAATTGCTTTCTGTGTCTACCACCCTTGTTCTGTAGTGTTGATAAAATAACACGCTAATATTTGTACTAAATTTTTGAACAGCAAAAATAAAATTAGTATATTTTTAAATGAATCGATTTAGTTTTTCAATTTGAAATACATGTGGGTCCAGCTAGACCCATGTGTTGCGACACAATGCCCTCATAACTATGATTTTGTTCGCATTTTTATCAGTTTGGTTTTATACACTAATAACTAACAATTATGTAGGAGGGTACCGGAATTTTCAAGTCTGTAGCCAAACTTCAAAAAGGTCTGGCCAGACCTATGTGTTGACGGAGTGTTTTGCAAAAATATTATCGAAAAAATGTTTCTTGGAATAAAACCCCTATTTTTAGTAAAAAAAAAAAAACAAAACAAAATCAATAAATTCAAAATGCAAATACATTTTTTTATTTTTGTATGTCGTCAATTTAACTTAAAAAAAAATACTTACATTTTATAATCGCCCGAAATGAGCTCGATAATCACAGCAAAAAGAATGAAAACGACACAGGCCAAACTAATAAAACTTGCCCGGGCCAAACGAGAAACATTCTTGTAGAGACACAGGGGCACAACAATGCCAACCGTAACAAAGAATACCACACCCAAACGCACAGCACCCATCGATGTGCCCCAGGAGGGTATGAGGCGCACAAGTACCTTGGACAGTGTATCGCCCACAACCACATTATAGGAAATCATTGCTGTAATAAAGTAAATTTGTAAAATAAAGAAATATTCATAGCACAAGTACAATAGCACATACAAACAAACATATGTATGTATGTATGTATGTACATATGTACATTAATTCAAATGTTATTGAAACTTAAATGAAATGACTATTTTGTAAATGTAAATTTCCTGTTTCATAACAAATCAAATTATTACGGTTTCTTTTATCCGTTTAAATGTCCATCGTTAGAATCGTATGGTCTTTTTCGAAA
>NDXZ01016284.1:10954-21047 GCA_003055125.1 Paykullia maculata
TTCTATTATTCTGTATATCCTTGTATGTATGCAGGCAGATAATTTTATTAGTATGTATTTATATGCTATATTTGTGTTTTTTTTTTCTTTCAATTTTTCTATTTTTGTTGCATTCGTACCTAAAAACGGATACATGAATTGTAGCAAGGACAATAGGTAGTAACCATATTTGCCATAGGCAGCCTCCATAATGCCGGGATAACTAAACCGTCCACATATATGACCACACTTGACCTAGAATTAGAAAGGAAAAAAAAACAATTTTAAATTCCTTACTAACAGCTCTTGACTAAAAGTTTAAGGTTATAAAAATATTTACAGTAAAAATAAATGAAAAAGTGCTAAACACAATTCACTGTTGTTGTGCTCTTGAACAGCCTAATCCTTAATAACAGAATAATGATTTTGTCCTTGTTTCAAGAGACAACATTAGTTTGGAGATTTTAAATAAAATTACTTTTTGAGTCAAATTTAAATATATTGGTCGTATACTTTAAAATAAAAGGGCTGCGAAATGTAACAAAAAGTATTTTTAAAAAACACATGTCTTAGCACAAGCAATATACAGCGAACAAATAAAAAAAAGGCGAATACTTACTGGGAGACTGGATTTAATCCACTTTTATTCAGTACCAACACAGAAATACACAGTTAAGCTGTTAAATTTTTTTGCTATTTTTATGACATGTTTTTATTGTATAACTAAAAGGATTGAAAAAATTTAGAATTTGCCAGACAGCCATAATTCATTTTAGCGTATATAACAATATACATAAGTATATACATAAGTATGTCTTAATTAGTGTAGTCAAGTTACAAATGGAAGAAATCATTTCTCTTTTTTTTCTTAAAGAATTAACCTTAATTTATTTTGGAATTTACTAAAAGTTGATTAATAAAGTGGAGACTTAAGAAATCTCTTAAATAAGTTTTTATGTGCTTATGTATTTTCAACATCCTCTTAGATAAAAATCCCTTTTAAATTTCAAAATAATATCCTTTGGTTTAAATTGCATTTTAATGGCAACATTCAGTTTTCTTTCCTTTTTTCTAAATGTTTTTGCTGCTGTTGATGTTGGTTTCGATCTAGTAATCTACAGAGTGTTCGTGCTCTTCATAACAATTGCACTTTGCAAAAACTCCCTTTAAAACCCTAAATACATACACTTACATACATCGAATACATATGTACATCTATATTTCATCCTACTTCCCATAATATAACTGCCACTCAAGGATAAAATGAAATGAGAAAAATTGTTTAAAAAATGTATTTCGTTCAAAGTTTCTTCCTTTTCTAGGGTACCCAACGACCATAACAATATTTTTGTAATTTCTTTTAACAAAAACAAAATTTTTTCAGTTTCAAAAATGTCAAAACCAAGCATGTTTAGTTTGGTTTGTTATGAAAAAATTATATTTATTCGCCCACACAACAATCATCAAAACATATGAAAATCAAATAAATTAACAAGATTTTACATTCGCTATTTTCCATTACCACAAAAAAAAAATATGGAGGAATATTAGTTTTGCCGCTACAATTGCAATGCATTTAAATAATTGTTTCCTAAATCGTAGTCCTTATGCAATCTAGCTACTTATGTCCTTCTGGCTATTGAAATCACGACAAAGCCTAAACGAACGGACATAGAGGTATTGGATTTTGATTGAATATTTATTATGAGCAAAAACCATACAACAGAAAAAAGGTAATTTTCGCTTGCAGTCAAATAAAATGCTATATTGCGTAAACGCAAGGACTAACGTCAAGGACTAATAAAATTCCATATAGGAAGCTGTAAGCCCTATCGACTTTAAACCTAGTAGGAGTCACTTTTGTACTAAGTTTCTTATTTAACAAAAGATGATTTAAGCCAAAGCCTGAAGCGAGGCACTCTCCATATAATGAAATGTATTTAATGATATATCTAAAGAACTATTACTCCTATCGACTTAAATCTTAGAACAAGTTTATTTTATAAAAATCTTCCCATTTGAAAAAAGTAATGCTTTGGATCGGAGCATATGGCCCAGTGGCTCTCATATAAGCAAACAAATTGTATGAAATATCTTGAGTGATATATCTTGGAAACTACAAATCCTAAGGCTTTAGTCTTAGAAAAAGTTTTTTTACTGTGATCCTTTAACCAAACATAAAAATGGCTAAAACTAAAGCAGGGGAAATGAAATACTCTTTAAAGTGAAATGCGTAAAAAATCATGTGTTGCGATAATTATTTAACAAAAACTTGCCTTTTAAGTTATATAAGTTTATTACTGCATGCCTACACATTAGTAAAGGTATAAAATATACGGCACAGCCGAATATTGCTCTTTAAGTTGGTTTAATTCAGATATTTTTATAAAAGCTAAGTGAAATCGTAGACCAATTTTCAACCAAAATTAATAGAGTTTGTCCTATATTATGTCTACAAGTTATTATTGAAATCTACTAATAAAATCGCAAAGAAACTTACGAACAAATAATAACAAAACCTGAAATGAATAAATAGTCTGGCTTCAACGATTAGAACTTTCTTAAGCCTGTAGGTACACGAAATGTTAAAAGCAACATGCGCATGTGACCCAGACGTCACGAATATGTTCAGCATATCGGCAACATTTTTAAAATGAGTTGTAGGGGCTACATGCGGTAAAATTTTGATAGAACACGAAATGCAACTGCGTATTTTTAAAGCTACACCCGTTACACATGCACATGTGTACTGCATGTGAGTGTACCCAAAAGTGAAAGTACACGACATGTAGCAAATGACGTTTCATGATGACGACAAAATTACGTCAGAGTCACATACGCATGTTACTTTAAACATTTCGTCGGGTACGTATGAAGTATGTATAAACACGCTTGTATCGCTTACTTGAAGTTAAAACCCTTTTAACTACTCACTATTACATGATTTAACAGCTTACAGTACTACATACATATATATAAAAGTCATAAAAGTAATAGTAATAGTAATAACATTTAAAGAAAACTTAAATATAGCTATTTTGTATATCCGTAACACTTTACTATATTATTAGCAACTAATTTTAATATTTAATTCAAAAAACTATTCCAGGAAATAACAATGACAGACTCAAATATTAAGGAATTTTATTTTCAAACATTCATGCACACAAAAAGAGAAATGAAATCATCTCTTACACACACACACACACATTCAAATATCATAATACGCCAACATCCAACATTTAACGGTGAAAAAATATGCAAAATAATCGTTTGCATTACGACACCACCATCGTCATTATCACATTCACATTATTATAATTTTATTAAAATTCTCTTTTGATATCAAGGATTTTGTGGCTTTTTTTTGTTTTGTTTTCCCACCGCTAAGTCAGTCAATATAAAATGTATAATGCAAAAGCGAAATAAAATCATAAAATGACATCACATTGGTCTGAAGGAAAAATTATTATTTAAAATATTTATTTACAAAAAGCAAAGATTAAGAAATTATCAAAATTTTTCTATTAAAATTTTCATAAAATAAATATAGAATTTTAAGAATTAATTTTGAAAACATGTTCTTAAATAAGGAATTCTAGAAAAACTTAAACAAATTTTCTCTTAATAAAATTTCTGAAAAAATTTTAAAAATCTTTAACAACTTATGTACAAATAAATAAAATGTCAAAGTCTTTATAAAACAGAGAGGGAGGAAAAAGTCCTCACCCCATTGCTAAAACTTTGTATAATAAAAACATCTTTAAAGTAAAGTACTTAATAAATTTTAGGCTTTTGAAATTTGATCGAACGCACTGTGTCAGCTAGTTAAGTACGTTGGCTTATAAATAAACATGTCTTACCATCACCCCATTACTTACCATTAAAATGAGGGAATAATCCGTTATATAGGCAACAAGAATTAGCAGCAAAAAACCAAGGCCGAAGCCAGCACGATGAAATGCATATGGAATGCCAATAACGCCACTGCCCACAATCGAGTTGATGTAGTTGAAAGATGCCTGAGGCAATGATGATAATGTTTCCCCCAACGTTGGATCTAGGGGTAATTGTTGTGGGTGACCTCCAACACCACTACCGCCGCCGACGCCGCTGCCACCACCACTTGCAGCGCTACTACTACCATCTTTTATAACGTCATTATGGCTAAATTGTTGACTTGTTGGCTCTTGTTGTTCCATATGTTGTTGCTGTTCATTGCTATAGTATGGATGCTGTTGCATTTGTTGTTGGTCATTCTATAAATAGAAAATATATAAAAGAATGAGAAGAGAAAATAAAAAGCATAGATTAAGGTTAAACAAGCCATGGAAATAATATGCAACAGACATCGAGTATATAGTCAGTCCATCGCTCGCTCACTTGCCCCATCTATTTGCTGGTTGTTAAATAACAACTGAAACATTAACAAAATAATAATCATATTGAGTAAGTAATGCCATTATAATAACCACTGCTAAGTTACAAGTTCAAGTATAAAAGCCAAGAGCTAAGTGTAATTTTTTTTTAAGTGTTTAACTGTATTCAGATACAAGCACCCTTAAAGAATTCATGCGAAAATTGCGAAATGCAATGACGGAGGGGATAATAATTGTGTAGAGATACAATAATTAGTGGTTATAATGAAGGTGTTAAAAACACACTTAATTAAATAAAATTTGCAATTAACTTTAAGAATTTCCATAGTTGTGCTTTTTAAAAGCTTTATTAATTAATGTTTGTTAAAAGTAGATTTGCTTGACCCTGCCAAAAAATGAAAAGTAATATATAATTAAACACATACATACAGATAGTTTTGTACATCAGAGAACACATGAATTGTTAGGGATGTAAAAATGTGGTTTGTTTACAGCTTCGGCTAGATTAAAAGTTAAAACCATGCTACAATTAATCAGGTAGCGTCAGTTGGGAGAGGATTTTTTTATCCATTTTTTTTTTGTATGAAGTTTGACATTTACTTATTTATTAAATAGAGTTTCAAATATACGATGTCAAAAAAATCAGCTGGCATTGTGATGATCTGTCTCTGTGATCCTGATTAATTGTATCATGGTATAATCCAGCCTGTCTGTTTGCATTTAAGTGATGCCTTATTGTCATACAAATTTTGAACAGACGTTTGACTGTTAAGTTTTGTGGAAGTAAAAGTGGGCTTCTCACATTAATATCCTGCTGATGAGGCAAAAAATGCATATACATATACAAAATATGAGAGTAAGAAAAACATTTTTCCATCCATTAATTTCTGTCGATATGTGTGTGTCGAAATACTAAATAAAGGGATTTCAAAAATTGCAGAGAAATTGAACTTTTGCGCCCAAAAACTATACCTGGGAAAATGTCTAAATACTAATTATTCGAAAATTAATAAAAAAAATCAATATATCAACAAAGTAGCTGAACCAAAAACTTTAATTAATTGTGATTGATAATGTACCAAGGCGAATATATATCAGGTGTCCTCAGTTAATCAGCTGATTATTTTTTTTCGTCATGCTAATGTCAAACTCCATACATAAAAAATAATTTTCTCTCTCTTCTTGCAAAGCCTAGTGTCAAACTTCATTAAAAAAATGTTTTTTTTATCCATTCCTCTCCCCTCCTATCCTATCCTCTCCGAACTGAGGCAACCTGATGTTAATTCGCCTCGATAATGTACAGTGTAAAGTATTTGATATTAATGTTTGTCTTAATTTTTGTTTTATGTTGTCATTTAAAATACAAAAGAGAAGAAAAAATAAATATATTGAACTTAATATTAAAAACTTTATAAAAGAAAATATCCCTGAAGAGCGAAACATGGGTTTAAATATTAAATAAATATTCTTTTACTTAATCGAAAGATAAAAAAAATTTGTCCGGGTAAAATTTTTGTTCAGACACAAGAAAAGAAATTCATATACGATTTTTTTGTAATCAAAATTTGCATAATATATATATTTTGTTAAATATATAAAAAAAATATTTATGTAGAACTTCCGATCAACTTTCTTTTTATAAAAAATTTTTATTCATTTAATTTGCTTTTTTTATGCTTTAAAAACTAAATGAATTTTTGTCATGTGTCATTTAGGATATGAAAAAAATTGTATTGTGTTTACTTAAAGCAAATATCTACAATTATTATTATCAAGGGATGTTGCTAAAAGTGATGACACCAAAGGCATTTGATTGTAAACACTTTCATCAATTGATTGTCATACAAAAAAATAAAAAATAAAAAAAATAATAAAATTATGCTGACATAAACAGGGGTTATTAAATGTTTGACCTTTTTTGCTTCATATCACCTTATTGTTTATTTCAACAATCATTAAAATTGTAAAAAATACTAGGTATATACAATTCATCTCCCCATCCCTTAATAAAACTTTTGGGCACACGTACAAATAAATGGTCATTTACTTATTGATTTTCAAAAAAAAAAAATAATTTAATTATTCGAAACTTTGTTTTTGCGCAGTTAACAAAAAAGTTTTGTGTTAAACTCGTTTACTTTTATTTAATATTTTTTGCTTATCATATTAAAAAAAAACTTGTCGTAGTTAAAAGTGTAAAAATATTTATTCTCTCCCACAGCAAGCAATAATGAAACAAAAAACTTTTCAAAACACTTAGTCTTTGTAAAAGAAAAACTTTTATGTTTAAAACATTGACTAATTAAAATATTTTCTTTAGAGAACTGCAAAAGTTTCAATGTATTCCCACTGAGCATTGGAAAATTTAAAATTTTAGCATAACAAGAGCTTTTATTCGAAAGGAAATGAATTTTTAATGGGATTCGTTCGTTCTTCGCGTTCAACATCTTCAAACAGACTTTTAAAAGAAAACCTTCAACAAGTCTTCTTTTAAAAACGAACGAAAAAAAATTTTTTTTTGTTTAAATTTTTACTAAGAAATTTCCTATTAGTAGATAATTTTTTGACAAATGTTTTTAAATTTCGTTACTTTCTTTTGCAAATAAAAAAAAATAATTTCAAGAAATTAAAAATCTATTGAATTAAAATTTTCAGTTAATAAAAATTATCTAAAATGAATTAAGTTTAGTAATTTCTAAATTTTTTTTTTAAAATTCTTATAACTAAAGAAATTGTCGAAAGGATGTATTTTTTAATAAATTCCTGAATACACAGAAAATTTGCCTTAACATTTTAGGTCAGTCATGCTTATCATGCATATTAAAACTATGTTTATGTGTGTTTTCCGTATTCCACACTGCTTGCCGCACACAAAGCTCATATACGTATGTATCTGTATCTATGTATTCACATGTGTACATAGTACATTAATTAAGGACACACATCCTATATTAGTTAAAATAAATTGTTTTACATTTTTTTAAGTTTATAATGTTCCTCTTTTGGATGTTTTTGTTGCAATAATTAAAGACATAGAAACTTATTTTATAAAATTTTTTTCTTTTAAAAAATATGTTTTGGTACCACTCTAATACATATGTACATATGTATAAATAAATAAATTAATTTTTATTATATACTATACAAGTATTTATGCAACATTTATATTTTATTTGAAATTTCCATTAAAAAATCCCATTAAAATGAATGAAAATCAAATGTGCATTGCAACATACATATGTACGTACATACGTATGTATCGGTGTGTATACAAACATATGCATATTAATGTCATGTGAAAGTATTTAAAAATGATTTTTATTAAATTTTTTATTTAATTTATACCATTTATATAAATCATATTAGCATATTCTATAAATAAAGATTTAAATAAAAATTTATCTTAAATAAATTATAAGCTGAAAATGTTTCATAAACAAAGAATTCACCAAAAAAAAAATTCACTTACATTTCTATAAAAAAAAAAGTTCTGTAAATATAACAAAATTTACGAAAATTTTTCATAAGCAAAATATCTATTTAAAAAATAAAGTAGAATTTATAAAAATGATCTAAAAAAATTTAAAAAAAAATGAAAAGTTTCTTACAATCAAGATTTTATATGAATTTTTTAGCAAACCTATTAAAAATTATCTAAAAACTGAAAACGTTCTTAAAATCATTATTGATTTATTGAACATTTTTTAAAACTTTATTCGCCTTGTAGTCAAAACTCGACTGTAAATTTTAATTGTTACCAAAACAAAGTAAAAGTTTTACCAACTTTGCCATTTCTGCTTTAAAATATTAAAATTCTCTTTTTTATGTTTCTCATATTTCTGGTAGAACTCTTTTAACTTAAAGAGAAGAAAAGCCTATTTTGTTGTTTTACAAAAACAAACAAACAAAGGTTGCTTTGTTTAATTTTATTTTTATTTTGGTTTTGTATTTATTTACTTTTTGTTTTTGTTTATACTTACTACAGTAAAGTGTTTTACGTATGTATTGGTTTAATTTCTTAATGCCTTTAGCTCTAAAAATAAGGAACCATGTTATTTGCTGTGCAGTGCTATAAAAGCTACAAGAGCCAAGTTAAAGCCCGATGGCCATTTTGGAATTGAAGTAAATAAGTTAAAATGCTAGCTAAAGGCAAGTTTTTATCTTATAACTGTTTACAAATCAGAAATTTATAGACAAACAATCTTGATGTTATCAAATAAACATTTTATTAATTTGACTTTTTTCTCGTATAAACCATTGGTTATGTACATTTACAAAAGTCGTTATAAGTATGGAAACTTATGATTTGTTTCTAGTTTTATACTTTCAAATGTTCATTAAAAATCGGAGTCATTGTGCGATGTTAAACGCCATTGTCGAAAACTTCTTCAGAGTATTTAACTAAATGAGAATTATTTTAACTCTCCTAACAATTTCTACAATGAAAAACTATGCAATATAAGTTCTTGCATGTAACATAAAAATCTGGGCATTGTTAGATAAGTAAATGAGTAAAAACCAACCACTCTGCTGCAATTTCATAAAAATAAAATATATTCTCTTATTGTGGGTAACTTATATAATGAAAGTTAAATCAATATGTATTCTGGAGATATACCAACGTATTTTTTCAAAGCTTATATCAAAAAAAAACCATTTGTATTCTATTCTATGACTTCTACTTAGAAAAAAGCTTTCTATTCGATTTAGAAATATTTATTTTGCTGAATCAAAGATGCTTTTCAATATATGATACACTTAAAATTGGGTCGATGGAAATCTTAAAACAACTTTGACTAGTTTGGCCACATGAGAAAAGAAGTTGAAATATTTTAATGCACTGTTTGTATGTACACACGTCTTTATAAACTACATTGAAACAAACAATTGTTGCCCAATAACTAACTCTAATTGATGCTGATTTGAAAACTTATTTTCAAAAACTGTAGAAGTTTATTCTTGTTATGCAGAAGATTTAAAATAAAAACAAAAATACATCGTATGCGTATAAATTCAAATGATGATTTACTGCCCTACAAACATTTGAAAAGCTTTTGTAAATGTTTTATAATATTGCTGAAAGTAAATAGATTTTAGTTTTAATCGAAAAATAACCCCGAATTTCCGATCAGTTATACATATTAAAAATTTGAATATGGTTGCCTTTATCGCTTCCCCTTTGGGATCATTTTGCTTTGGAATAAGTTTTCCAAAAGTCTTTTGAAATACATATGTAAAGTTGCAAAATTGAGCATTTTTGAACTATTGTCTTACATCCAGCAGTGGTTAAAAAACATATAGTTTTATATTAAACATTGTTCGTTATCGGTGGTTAAAACAGCGATAATAAATTTCTTAAGTTTATTTGATAACATTTTATAAAATATAAGCTTTTCAAAGCTTTTGCAAAGTTTTCAGTAAAGCAAATCATATTAGTTGTATTAAAGTAATATATTTTTTATTATTTATTTTTCAAAAGACCCCACGGTGCATCTGAATTTACTTTTTTTAAATATTAAGATAGTTTTTATGCAAAAATTTAATTTTTGCCACTCTACCTTTACTAAATCTTGCCCTAATAACAATTTGCTTTAAATTTAGTTTCCTCAACTTTTTACTGTAAGTTAAGTTAAGCAATTAAAGCAAAAAAAAAACTTCAATTTCTAACAAACAGCCAATTAATAAAATTGTTTTAGTAAATCTTTGTTGGCACTTTTTAATTGCTTACATGTTTT
>NDXZ01016297.1:0-10510 GCA_003055125.1 Paykullia maculata
ATTTTTTTTTCGAGATATAAGCAAAAAAAAATTTTTTTTCGGGATATAAGCAAAAAAATTTTTTTTTGTTTATTTGTTTTTTAACACAAAAATTATTATATTGGGAGAAAAAAATGTTTGTGTATTTTGAAAAAAAATTTACCAATTTACACACAGAGAACGTAGTGAAGGGTATATAAGATTCGGTATAGCCAAATATAACGCTCTTACTAGTTTTACTTAGTGTTACCGTTGAGAACTTTAAGAAAGACTACAAAGAAGGAAACCAATAGTTCTTCTTTTTTTGTTTATTTGCAATTTTACATAAAGTTGCTAATATAAGTTTCATTGGCAGAGGACTATTTGGCTATTTTTTAAAGCACTATCGGCACAGACTGTTTTTCATTTATTTAATTAAAATTTTTTTTTTCAAGTTGATTAAAATTTTCGTTAATGAATTTATAAAATATGTACAAAGATTCCTTTGGGCAGCGTCCGATCAAACAATGGATTATTGATAATTACTTGATCACAAAATTGGAATTTTGAAACGTTTTGTATAGTACAAGGGCACAAAGCAAATAGTGAGAAAAAAAACGGAAATAAAATAAAAAACTACTTACGGTTTCAGGATCGAGAATATTACTGAATAAATAAATAAATGCCCAACAATTTTTCAAAATTAATTTTTATTATTTCCTTGTTTATTATTAATTTTTTTATATTATTTTTTAACTTCACTTTAACTTTATTAGTTCATATCTTTATGTTATGGTTTTTGTTGGATAATTTTTAAAATTCATTCTTATAATTAAAAAAAAAAATAATAATAATAAAGAAACAATTTAAACATTTTTTTTTTAATAAAATACAAAGTATTTAATAAATATATGTAAATTAAAAAAAATGTGTATAAATATATAATAATAAACACAAATTTATAAAAATTGTTAAAAATATTGATATTAAAATGAAACTGATGAGCAGAAATAACTTTTTATTTTAAAACTATATAAAATTTAAAAAAAAGTACTTAATTTTGTCTCTATTATACTTTAAATTTTTGTTATTTTTAGATGTCATTTTTAGCAGCTTAAAGCATATAATGAATATAAAATTACATAATTTTGAACGTGTCAAAAGAGTTTTTCTTCCTTTATTTTTTTTTCAATTTACAATTGGAAGTTTTTGCTGTTTCTGGTTTTTAAATCTGGTGATTTCTTTTTTTGTTTCAATTTATATCATATTACAAATATTTATGTATAAATAGCCTTAAGGTTTTGTTTGTATATAATATAAATATATTTATATAAATTCTGTATATATTTGAATGTTTGTATATAAAAACAAACAAAAAATATTTTTATATAAAATATTTACTTTTTTTCAAACCCCGGCTTTTTAAATTTTTTTTCTGACGATATTTTTCCCATTAAAAAATTATAAATTTACCAAATGTTTAAACATGTATGTACATATGTATGTATATTTAATATTACTAAAATAATTTATGGTGGATGGTTATACGTACGTATGTATGTATGTATGTATATACAAAGTATATAAAAGACTACTAAGAAAGCGAATACGTATGTATTATAAATAACAAACATAACCTAAAAACAAGTAAATTATTTTAGCATGTGGTTAATTTCGACAACTTTCTGTTTTTATAAATCACCTTACAAATACCTTTAGGAAAAATTTTAAATTTATTGTTGTTTGAAATAAACATTTTTCAAATATAGTTTCTGTTTACATTTTATGAAAACAAATTATGTAATAAATTGAATAAAAAAAAAAAAACAAGCAAAACAGACAATTTGTAAGAAAAGAACACTGGAAACAGTAAACGTAATTTGTAAATCACCTTCTTACATTCACTTAAAAAAGACATTAATATGGTTGCTGACATCGGCTGTGTGACAATTTTATTTCGATATAAGAGAATAATTAAAAAAGATTTTTTTATTGAGCTGATAATATTTACGATTATTATCTTACGCGAAGAAAATATGTCAGTTAATGTCAGTGCTGTCAATCTTTAATTATCGATATGGAAATATTTTTAAAGACGCAAAGTGGTTTACATTGTTTTGTTTCATTCCTTACAAATCATCTTTATTTTACTTTTTATGTGTTATTATATTGACTGCACATGATATCGAAAATATATGTTTTTTTTAAATATTGTTTTGTAAATATTTTCTTTTTTTATCTTAATTACAAAAATACTAATAAGCGTTTTTAATATTTAATATGGTATAAATATTATTTTTTCTTTCATCTTTGTCTTAAAAGCTTTTTTCTTTAGAAATGAAATACTTAGATGTTTTCGATTAGTTTTGTGGTACTTTAAGATAATAAATGTTTTTAGATTTGGAAATAGAAGCACTTTTTGTTCGATAATGTTTTAATATGGAAATCCGCCCATAGAATTTTGTCTTGCTATTGTCGAACACTTAATTAATATTTGACAAAAATATTTTCTCCAATTTTACTTTCATATGAAAAAACAAATGTAAACAAAAATAAAACTAACCTAAAAATTACACCACAAGTTTTGATCATTTATCATCCTTTCAAACTAATCTTTTTAGCTTAAGCTTCGCTTAAATCACATCTGTCATCGTCTAACATTAAACTTTCGTCTAGGTTTTCAACATCGCCTGGGTTTAAGTTGGGATGTGGGGACGATGAACTCTCACCACAATTTGTCGCATAAACATGCGGCCTCTGTTGATTCGAATCATCTGTGTCAGGATCCCGAATGGAATTGAAAGCATTAATGGCATTGGCATTTGGTGATGACGTATCATCGTTGGGTGGATAAACATGTCGATGATAACTACCGCCGGTCATAACGTTGCCGTCACCTTCGAACTCGGCCTCGCGTACACTGCCAAAGGCGGGGGTGTGTGAAGAACTTTTGCGAAAACTGCTCGGTGGTGACCAAACAGTTTGATAGAGGGGTGAAGCGAAGACATACATGTGATTAAGGTATTCCATATCGTAGGAGGGCTGATACGAATCCGATTCAAGGGGATTGTAGTATTGTGATGTTGATGGCTGATGCATGGGTGTCTGACGGCAGCTATAAGGTCCCGAAGCTCCTCCACCGCCCAAATAATAAGGCGTGTCATAGTTCTGTGATCTTGTCGACGAGATGACAGGGTAAGATGATTGCATACTAGTTGGTCGCGGCGGCATTGTGGCATAAATGCCACGGTACGCTTCAAATGGTGTCTGAGGGTAGTAGGCATCGGACCAGCGTACATGGTTTGGTGTGTAATCACCTTTGGCATAGAGCTGAAACAAAAAAAAAAAATTACTATCGAAAATTATGCTGGGCTCTCAAAGAAATCAATTTTTCTTTCTTAACTGAAATGAAAACTTTTTTCGAACAAATTTATAACATTAAAAAAAATATATAACTCTTACCTGTATGGGGCGACTAAATCCTTTACTCATATGTTTTGGAATGCCCAAAGTGTAACTGTGGCTGAAGCCCACTTCAGAACTCAGTAGATATTCATGAAATTTATTTGGATAGAACTCGATATTGTGATAATTATTGAAAATATCTTCCTGTAATTATTAAAGAAAACATGCTCAGTTAAATTGATTCCAACATGTACATACATACATACGTACATATGTATGTACATACATACTGTATGTACAATGTACAAAACTTACTGTCAAATTCTTCTTCTTCTTATAACTCGCCCAATTTTGGGCCTCCAATATCAGCTTACCACCCGGCCGCAACTGATTGAACATTCTTTTAAAAGCCAACTTTAGACCGGCATCACCAAAATTTAAATGAATCCACTTGGTGATGGATAAACATAAAATGAGATCATACTGCTGGGTGTCATTGGCCAGCAGTGATTCATCTTTCAGTACGTAGTTCGTTTGACGAAAGAAAACATTGTGCGGAAAATCACTTTTTGCTTTGACCCTATGAGGCTTTAGCGTCGATGTCGAGTGGGTAGTGTTGGCTTTGTGACTGCCTGAAGAATTGGCCGGATGGCCGGGTGTACTGCGTGTTGTGGTTGACGTTGAAGCAGGGGATTGAGATTCAATATTTTGGGGACTAGTTGCTTTGTTGGCAGCGAAATTGTTGATGGAGGAGAAGGCCGAGGTTGTTGTTATACCGCCATAGCTAAGTGGAAATGATATTGGAAAGAAATCAGCGACATCGACATTGGTGTTTGAGTGCTCCTGCTGCAAGTACAAGTGATGATGATGATGATGATGGTTATGATGATGCCGCAGATGATAGTGCAATAAATGATGTTGGAATTGTTGCCAATGCTCATAGTTGCCATGGCCATGGTGGTGGTGATTATGGGCATATTTAAGCTGTTGTTGCTGTTGTATATGTTTTTTTTTCTTACGTCGCCTTCGCCCTTTCTTCTGCTTTACCTCTGTTACATCTTTACTTTCCATCGTTTCATTGAAATCTCCTTGGATTTCCTTTTTCCTCGTTTCATTGGGTATACGCACATACATGGATAAATTACGGCGGGCTCTAGCTATTAGCTCATTATCAATATCTATGCCTAATATAGATTTGGGTGCCAGTTTCATAGCCACTGATATGGTCATATGGCCAACATTACAGCCTATATCCAGAATATCTTTATTCTGAAACAACTCGGGATATTGCAGAAAAACTTGCAGACGTATATCCATGAACTCATTTAAATGCCGGAGTCCAGCATAGCGATCATAATTGCCATAACGATACTTCTTGCCATCGACAGTAAATTTGTGTTGCAACTTTCTTGAAATGTTCGAAGAAACCATTTCATTTTTCACAGATTCGGCCAATATTAAAGCATTTTTTGTATCGACTGCTTTGGATGTTGGCTCATTAGTGAGTGCGTCCGGCTCGCCGGTAGGTATTGAAGTCGCTGTTGAGGCTGCACTTAAGGGACTGCCGAGTAAAACACCACTTCCGCTAAATATTTCCACTTTGGGAAATTCAGGTGTATCAGTATCATCACGGGGTATTTCTGCATAAAACGTCCAGTTTAGCAAAATAATATTTAAAACTTTACTATGTACGTATGTACATATGTATGTATATATGTATGTATATGCACATACATACATACGTACATACTTAATAAGAACTTACCCTCTACTACCTGCTTGTTTGTCTCGTCTATAGGACTCAAATCTGTTAGTGTAGTTTCACTTATTGAAGTAGAACGACGCTGGGACTTTCGTGCTCCTGTAGCAGTTGTTCGCGGTGGCCGCTTCCAAGTACCAGGCTGCGGCACCACTGGACTGACAATTTTATCCATGGAATCAGAACAAAAATACTTCTGCTTCATATTATGAGAAATGAAAAGCAAAATTAGAGACATTTAAATGTCATTATTTTTTTACTTTAAATAATTTAAAAACATTAAAAAAATATAACAGAAACAAATAAGAAATTAATAGCGGGTAAAGCCCGACCATATACAAACATAATGCCCTGCACTACAACCCTTAAAAAATGATTTGTGCTGGGTCTTTTGTGGTAACAAGGACCACTTTTGGATTGGTCAACACAAAATTTATTTGTCGTAAGTTCATTTCAACATTTTAAATAGTTTCTTGAGTGTTTTGGCAATTTAAAAGTAGGCCTTATATTGAAGCCAGTAAATGTTTTTTTTTTTTCTTAAAAGCTTTTATTAGACTCAGAAAGTGATTTTAAGTTTATCAATCACCTTTGGTGGTAAATAGGAGAAAAGAGATCAGAAAAAAGTAGACAATTCAGACAGTCTCATACAATTCTTCTGTAGCAAAATTAGAAAGTTTGGTCTGTTGCAATTAGAAAAAAGAAAATAATCAGTCTTATTGTGTTTGGCGTTGTCGTGTCGAATCTTGTCAAATACGACAGAAAAACTTACAAAATAAGGCCCTATGCTCCCTATAGAAACGACGGGAATATATATATATATAAACTTAAAAACGACTACGACAACGCCAACACCAAACACAATAAGGCTGAATGTAGAGAAATAACGAATTACTGCAAACCCACAAACTGGCAAACTAACACCCTATCGATTAGTTAACCGAAGGACTGACTTGTGGGTTTGTCATAAATTTTTCTACAGATGAAAAAATAAAATAATTTAAAAATTTCTTATTTGAAAACCACTGTTTTTGGTTTTGTGTTTGTATTTTTTTTTATCTCTACTCACCTTCCCTTTTTGTGAATTACTCTCACTGATTTTACGTTTTCTACCTCCACCACTTACAATTGAGCTACCACATGATGTGGCGCTGGCGCTGGCGCTGGCACTACCACTACCACTACAAGTTGTGGTGGATACTAAATCCAAACGTAAATCACGACATGCGCGTTCTTTGGCCGCAGCAGCGACATCTAGGAGTCCAGATGTTGAAGCGGATGCAACAGTAGCAGAATTATTGCCACAAGTATTTGTCATATCAACAGCTTTGAGGATTTCCTGATTTGTTTGCAGTTCATGTAGTTGTTGCTGTTGTAATAACTCAACTGGGTGAGTTGAATTTGGTTGTTGGTCTGATGTTTTGATTTTGCTTTTATTTTCGGTGGCAGTTTTTGTTGTAGCAGCAGTACTGGCAGCGCAAGCAAGAGAGGCGGCAACAGCAACACATGAGCTTGTTAAAGTGGTAATATTTTCTACCTCAGACACTTTGTTTTCTTGAGGTGAATGCAACTCGTTCTCAGTTAGTTCATCATCCTCACTGTCCGCCGAGTTGGCAGCGATGTGGGGGTCTGTTTTGTGGTAAATATTTTCCAAATCCACTGCAAGTGAGAATCGTTTTTTAGTATTCGCTGAACTATTTATAAGAAGAGTTGTATGTTCATCCAATGATTCAATTGTGGTTACGGTGCTCGTGGAAGAATTTAAAGAATCATAACGACGTCGTTTAGGTTTGCGATTTTTGCGATGTCTATGTTTGTGTGATTTGTTTTGGCCTAACCCACTCCTTACGCCCAGGGCTAGAGAAGCTTGCAGGCTTAGTCCCCTCTTCATTGGAGAGGTTAATTGTTTTTCATATTCCATAGAGTCAACGGGATCCAAGAGATGCAAAGGATCGTGAATATTGGGCGGTATAATGACCTCCACTTTAGGTGGTGTTGTTATGGGCGATTGCCTAGGAGTGGTGGCCGGCGTATTGCTGTTTGACGAGGCATTTGAGGTCTCATTTTGTAAGGAGCTCAAATTTAAGGGATCCGATATATTACCGCCAAGTAGAAATTTTGTGGGCGGTATAAAATTTCCCTTTCGTGGTCTTTTGTCCGGCAAAAAAAATTTCGAACGTAAACAGCAAATATGAAGCGCCGAAACCGGATTTGACGAGTTGGAACTATTAGCCGAGCTATTGTCTTTCGTATTATGCGAGGGGCAGCCGTTAATGTGGCAGCAAGTAAGATTTGATGTTGAAACGGAGACCGTATTACCTGTCCCTGCGCCGCCAGTGCCTAATGTATTGTGTGCTGAACCGGCACATAAAATATGATGATGATGATTGCCAACACCGCTACCGCCACCCCCGCCACCTAAGCGATGAGGCGGCAAGGGTTTCTTATGCAACTGTATCTGCTTACAGTGACCATGGCCATAACCAAGTTTTTCTGATGGCACGACCGATAGACAGGGCAGCGGAAAACCTCCTTGGCCGGCTGACACACGTGATTCAAGGGCGCTAAGGAGGCTATTAGAGGAAGCACCATGATGTTGATTATGATAATGATGTTGGTGGTGGTGTGGATTTGAATGTGTCTGTGTGTGATGTTGAATGCTTTGATGATAATGACCTCCTGCAACAACTTGATTTTTAGGATTTTGTATATTTTCTAAATCGGCCTTTGATGTGGCTGATACATTTGGTTTTGTTTCCTTTGCATTTTCCATCAAATTTATTTCCGTTGTTGTTGTTGTTTCTGTTGTGGCGGTAGTTGTTGTTACTAAATTGATATTAAGATTTAAGGAGGAGTTTGCAATGTTGACGCCATCAGTTATGGCCGTCGTTGTGATGGTGGTGGTGACTGTGGTATTGTTTTGTTTGGCGGCTCTATGTTGACGTTTGTTCCAACATTTATTCTTTTTATTATTGTTTAGACTCGAACCGGCGGCTGTTGTTGTTGTTTGATTGTTGTTGTTGTTGGTGGTGGTAGTGGAAACAGAACTTTTCTTATGTTTGACAAATTGCTGTGGTGCACGAAACTGATATTGTTGTTGTTGTTGCTGCGATTTTAATTTATTTGTTGCCGTAGGCGTCGGCGATGTAGCATGCTTAACTGTAAATTGTATTGCTGCACTTGATGTTGCACCATCAGCGATGCTGGCATTTTGATTTTGATCATTTTTTAACGGTTTATTTTTATTACCGGTTTCAATTAAAACGGTACCGGTCGACTGACAATCGCCAGGATTATCAATTTTCCTTAAATTTTCCATAGTTTTTATGTTTAGCACTTATTTTTTTACATAATTTTTTCTTAATGCAAATTTAATTAAAGATATTTTCAGTTTTCAATACTTCACTTTATTGAATAATTTTTCTGAAAGAAAAAAGAAATATGCCAGTGCGTACATATTAACAGAAGATTCATTAAAAATTGTCTATAAATATAAAACTTTTTGTAACAAAAAAGCAAAACACATGCAAAATATCCATTTAACGCTTCTACATACATAATTGGCTAAAAAGAAACGTTTTACGAAAAACTTCAGGTACAAATAGAAACAATAAAAATGTATTTAATAGTTTTCAAAATGAAAATGCAAATTCAAATACAAGTTCAAAGTTCAAGCAAAATTTATGGTGCGATTCAGTTATTTTAATCGATACTTGTCAAATTTGTCGACAGTAATTATTTTTGAGTAAGAATTAAGTAAAATCTTTATCAAATAAAGTTCCAAAATAGATTTACCACAAATAAGGTATGGCCGAAAAGCCTATATGGACAAAAATGTATATCATAAAACAAGTAAGAGCGCTATATTAGGCTATGCACACGCGTTTTTGTGTATGTGTCTATGTGTGTACATAAGTAAATTTTTTCAAAACACAAAACAAATTGGTAGTCGTCTTTTTTGGCTTATATCTCGGTCAGTTATTAGGCGATTTTACTGGTTTTCAATAGCAAACATCTCAAAAACATTTCTAATTGTTTGATACCAATAACGCGTCCGTACGACATCGGGGGGGCTGAGAAAACTTGATTTCAACAGACGGATAGATGGACAGACGGACATGGCTAAATCGACTTTCCTATCTATAAGGATTCAGAATATATATACTTTATGGGATCGCAAATAAATATTGTAGGAATTACGAACGGAATGACAAACTTATACATATACTTTTGTATATGTACACCCTTCTCACCTGCGGTGAAGGGTATAAAAAAACAAAGTTTTCTAATGCCCAAATTCACTATCATTAGTTAACTAATGGCTATGGCTTAGCTAATGATATTTAATTCACAGCTCTTAGTTTACCATTAGTTAAGCAATCAAAAGCCATTTTTTTAGCTATAAGTCAGCCCCGGGGGCTAAATATCATGATGAAATCTCCATCATGGTGCTATTGCTCTCGGGGAAAAGAGGACTGCCAAGTCTTGGGCATTCGGGCCCAAAGTGGTGGTTCACCAAAATCTCTGACAGACTTCGGTCAGCCAATTCTCTCAGGTAAGCTGCTGTGCAGTCAGCAGGCCTGTAAATAAGGCAACTTGATAACCCGAGCTCTCGAGCAAGGTGCCTGTTCTAATAGCCGCAGTTGTAATAAACAAAAAAATTGCTGCCTGTGTGTTTCTTGCAAGTCACACAGGGGCGATGGTTCACACACCATTCATTAAAGCGCGTATAATATCACAATCTTAATATAATAAAAATTAATTAGAAAAAAACCTCTATGAACTGAAGCTACCTGATTTCTTGTATCATGGATTGATTTGAACACTTCAAAGATGATGATTGTTAAGATAGAAAACTTTGGGAAGGCCACAAAAGTCAAAAGATTAAAACTTGCAGGTTCATTGTGAAGTAAGAGAACAAACCGGCTGCATATTTCCTTTCGTTTAAAAGCATTGCGATACAGCTTAATAATTATTACTTTGTCACTAAAGATAATTAAGGTTCAAGGACCAAATATATTTACAGCCTGGCCCACAAAATGCGAACGATATTTTCTTTCGAATAAATATATTTCAAACAAAAACAAATTTAAACTTTTTGTTTTTGTTTGAAATATATTTATTCGAAAGAAAATATCGTTCGCATTTTGTGGGCCAGGCAGTTATTGTTGTTTAACTTACTTTTTCTTTCAGGTTTGTTTTATCACTTGTAAACGCTTCATTACTTTACTTTTATCTCTTTCTTTAATTTCTCTTCCTTAATTGTTTTTTATTTATTTTCTTGAACTTTTTGTTTTTAAATGTTTTTATTTATTTTTAGTTTTATTATTATTATTATTATCATTTTATGTTGTTTAATTTAAATATTTATTTTTTTGTTTTTAGCACTTT
>NDXZ01016303.1:0-16570 GCA_003055125.1 Paykullia maculata
AAATTTTTTTTTTCGAGATATAAGCAAAAAAAAATTTTTTTTTTAGAGATATAAGCAAAAAAATTTTCTTTTTTTTGTTTGTTTTTTAGCACAAAATTGATTATATCGGGGAAAAAAATGTTTGTGTATTTTGAAAAAAATATACCAATTTACACACATAGATAACGTAGTGAAGGGTATATAAGATTCGGTAAAGACGAATATAACGCTCTTACTAGTTTTTTAATTAATATACAAAAATTTATAAACTATAGCTAACATATCTATAATAAAAATAGAAAATTACGTACAAATTTAAAAAAGTTCAATTGAAAATAAAAAAAAAAATAAAATATTGTATTTTTCTTTCGAAGAAATTTTAGAATACGTATACTTATTTACTTTCGTTTCAATAATTAAGTATACGTATTTTAAAACTTCTTGAACAATTTTATTTCATTTCTTTAAATATTATGTAGCAGTTTATAAATGAAAATATAAAGTTTTTTATATAAAGAAATTCTGTCAAGACTTTCATCTTAAAAGAAAACTTAGAATTATAATCTTGGTTCCCAACACCTTTCTGATAATGAAAATATTACACAAATAATGAAGTGAAACAATACTTATAACATATTTTTAAATTTGCGTGGGATCGACCTATCGTTTTAGACCTATAGTTTCTAGAGCAAAGTTGCTTAGACTTCTTCGTTAAATTATTTCCAACCCGCCTACGATTTTTAATTTGTTTGGCAACCATTAAATCAACGCACCCTAATGTATATAAAGGGTGATTTTTTAGCTATTATCTTTTTGGCAACACTGGTTTAAACAGCTGACGCACGTTTCGTGTTTTGTTTCACTGTCAAACATCTTCAGTTTGGTCTATAATTTAACCATGAATTTAACAGAGCACGCATTTTGATAATAAAATTCAAGCGTTGTTCGTTTGTAAGACGATTCATGGTTAAATTATAGACCAAACTGAAGATGTTTGACAGTGAAACAAAACACGAAACGTGCGTCAGCTGTTTACACTAGTGTTGCCAAAAAGATAATAGCTAAAAAATCACCCTTTATCTACATACATACCAGAGAAGTGATTGAAACTATTCACATTTGTTGTCTATTCACAAATTCATTGCCTTTGCATTGCCTTTAATCGACAACAAAATAAATATGAAGTGCTATGTATATCTTAATTTTTTTGTTGATTGCCTTTTGTACAATTCATTTTTGTATTGCCTTTACATATCAAGCAATAAAATAATATATTGCTATATGAAAACAACTAAAAACATTCACACCATTCGCTCAGAATTCGTTGCTTTTTGTGTGTATTGCTTGTAAAAATACGCCGTCTGTGGTCAAATTTTATATTTTTGAAGACAGTATTGGAAGCATAGCTCTTCCTCTATCGATGCTCCAAGTTTCAAAGAGATCTAATAAGTAGTTTAGAAGTTACATACAAATTTATAACATACATACATATACATAAATGTATTAAACAAGCATTAAAATATTTCATATCATTCGTTAAGTATTCGTTGCCTTTGAGAACGTAAGTTTACTTTTGAAAAAAGCAAGCAATGCATGCATTTTTATTAGTTACACTCTCTTTTTTTGAATAGTGTTATACATTGCTTTACTGAATTTATGTATATGTGAACAAAAGGCATATTTTTTGAGAATGAATTCATAAGCACAAAATAAAGCATTTAAACCGTTCACTGATACATACATATGTACAAATAAATTGCTACTAGGGTGTAACTAATAATTTATATTTTAATATACATATGTATGTATGCACATACACATTTATGTAGTATATGGCATGCGTTTGTAATAAGTGTCATACATATTTAAAATTCACCATGTTTGTCAGGTTTCATTTTTGTTAAGATTAAGATTTTCATACTTTTTTTTAATTTATTTTTATATATTTTAAATAAATTTTCTATTTGTAAAACACTTTTTTTCCATGAACAGCAGAATATTGCAATGAATTTTATTTTGTAGGTAAAAAAAAATTAACAATGGTGTAACTACAACAGGTATTTAAACTTTCCAGAGGATTTTTTGTTACATTTTTTTATGAATATAAAAAATTAGACATTTCGAAAAAACAAGATAAGAGAGAGAAAACGTTTGAATTTTTGACATTTGATCAGCTGATTTAATAAGGTTACAAATCAGTGACTAGTAATCACTAAATTGTAAAGATAAAAACACTCAATGCGAGCCAAAAGTTTTACTAAAAAAGATAAGTTAAATTATCAAAAAAAGAAACACTTACGTTATATGGGCGTGTCACTGCCCACTTTTTAATAAAGAAAGTTTTGTTTAAACAACTTAGGTATAAAACAAAAGCAATCTGTCTTAGTTTGTGCTTAAATATACAAGTATCTCCAATCGTTATTTCATTCGGTAGAAAACTTGGTTTTTTAGGAAATTTAATTTTTGGTTAAATGTTTTTAAATAATTTTTTTCTGTCATATAACATGTGAAAAAAAATCGTGGTTTTTATTTTCTTATATCCCGGTCATTTACGGAGCGATTTTGGTGATTTTCAATAATAGACTTTTCTTAAATACATTTGATACACTCGAGACTAAAACCTTGGCGGGGCGGCTTAAGAAACATACACACACGGAAAGAAGAACGATAATTACAGTTGTAGTTGTAAAACGCTAACAAAACTTAAATACCATTTTCTCTTTTAATCAAATCAGTGATTTTTATAACATTAAAATAAAAAAAATTTGGGGGCCAACTTCGTAACTCGATTCGAAAAATAAATTCGTTTTTTTATAATTTTTGAATTTGCAGTTTTAAAAACTGTTTTCATTTTTTTTTTTAACTTTAGAAACAATAATTGAAATTAAGCTTTTTTATATTGTAGTATTTAAAGGCAGAAAAGAAAGCAATAATTAAGTAAAATTGCTTTTTTCATATAATTTGTAAAGAAGGCATCCATACACACACACACACACACACACACAAATAAGTATATTTAAGCGCATGCGAGTTTTTTTAAATGTTAATGAAATAGTTCTTATGAAAATTATCTCAAAATACTTTTCATAACACTTGTACTGACACTAATTAAAAATAAAGAAACGAATGATTTTAAGTAAAGCTCATTGGCAAGAACTACTTATGTTTGTCAGACACTGTAAAAAAAATTTAATACACAAGTAATGATCATATTATATCTAAATTAGCCATATTATATCTATGAACATACATATACATAAGTACATATGTTTCCAAATTTCTTGACCTTTCCCAACACCTTACCTGGGAAACTTGTACACCGCCATTGGCAACTCTTGCTGATATTCCCATTGTGGCTCTTTTGCCGCAACCAGTACTTTGTTTCTACGTTTTCTTGTGCGTTGTTTCAATTTAAAATCTCTGTAATTATTGGCCACCTCATGACGATATTGATTGTTATGAAAATACTGAGAATTATAAAATTTGCGAGTCGGTAATTTTAGCGGACATTGAGCGAATGATGATTGAATGGCTGTGCCGGAAATAAACAAATTTTTATCTGTCATATTATTACAAATTAAATCGATCTGTCAATCAGTCAGTCTGTCACACACTAATTGATGATACTTCTATAGTCACAGATAGTTGAAGACTAAATTAAGTCAACAGCTAAAGTTTATGATAAAGTATAAACACTTAACAAAAATAAAGGAAGATTAGGGGACAATAAAACAGAAGGATATATTTGTAGTTTAGAGTGCAGAATTATTGTTAAGTTGTAAAAAAAATTATGTTAAGGTTTTTTTTTATATACATACATACATACATATGTATTTTCGATTATAAATGCTACTTTTGTTGTTATTATTAGATAGAAAACAGTTTTTTATTCATTCTCTGATCACGCCAATAAGTAATTTATTATAAATTGAATACCTATCGTCAATTATGGCTGCGGTAAGTGGGGTGTGGTGTAAGGAAAATTTCTATAGTCAAGTACATTATTATGTTTAGATAATTTGTGGTTTTTATTGTTATTGTTTTATTGTTTTTCTTGTATTACTTATAAATATTTATGTAAATGTATATAAATACACAGTTTATTGGAAATATTTTTAATATCATCAATGTAAATTGAAGACAAGAATATTTTATGGGGAATATTTTCTTTCATTTTATATCTATATACAAGTTCAAGTATGTACTTAAATTTCGACTTCTAAATAATGTTTTCGTAAACAAAAAAAAAAAAAAAATAAAAATAAAGCAAAAGAAAAAATAAATATTTTATAAAAGAATTATAAATTTTTTTTCCAAAATACAACTTTATTGAAAATCTTTGAAATGATTAAAATTTTTAAATAAAAAATTTGCTGTAAATTTTTAAAAATAAAAAGCTCTTTTTCAGTTGTTTTACAATAAAAAAATGTCCTGCTCTTATCATTGATTTGAGCTGTTCAATGTTGCCACAGGTTGTATAACACACAATACAGTGCTGTCAAAGCTGTAAACTTTCATTGTCAAAAGTTTTTTTAAAATACGTTTTATCGGTTTAATTGTGTTTGAGCCTTTTCTAAATTTATAAAATCCCTATTAATATTGCTTTATTGATCCTCAGAGTCGCCAGATATTTTTTAGACTTTATCTCCAGTTCCCAATAATAGCTATTTTCTTATCCCCAAAAATCCCCAAAGTTCCTTTAAAAGCTAAAATATGTATACATTTATTTATTTTATTAAATTTATTTGTAGTAAATACTTTTAAAACTTATTTTATTTGTACCTTAGGGTTCTAAATATGTATGTAATAAGAATAAAACAATTGTCTGTCAATGTCTATAATTTTTAAAACTTCAGAATCAAAATCTGCTGATTCCTTAGTTAATGCATTTTTGTTGTAATGCTGTTTGTATTAAAAAGTTTTACCAATTGAGAAGATGGAATAAGTTTGTCACATCAAACTGCAGTATTTATTCTAAAAAGATCATCTGTTAATTCAAATTGCATTCTGTTGCGAGTTTTGGTTTTGGTTGCATTCATTATTAAAAAAACTCGTTTAACACAATCGCTACTTGTTGCTACAAAAAACATATTCAAAACTAGTTCAGCAAGACCTTGAAAGGGTTTCAAACCGTCAGCGTCTTGGTAGGAAAAAACTTTAGACTAAAAAAGACTTATATTTGTACCCACATTTTTCACTTAATATGTCTTGTCATACAAGTTTTTTAAATAATCAGCATTTAACACAGGCTATAGTATTTTTCAAACGAAACAAGTTTTTGTCTGTTATATTAGGCTGCAGCATAAGATTTTTCAATGCATGAGTTTGAGACAAACATAAAAAAGAAAAACTTTATAACAGAATTTATAATTAAATATTATCCTTAGAAATCTCCAGCGAAAAATTGTTTTTCCCCTGGGGATTTTATCTTAGAACCTTTAGACATAGAACTAATTTTAGTCTATTCACATGTGCGTAACTATTATACCCTTCACCACAAGTTTAGTTTGTCATTCCGTTTGTAATTTCAACAATATTCATTTGCGACCCCATAAAGTATATACATATGTATGTATATTCTGGATCCTTATAGATAGGGAAATCGATATAGGCATGTCCGTCTGTTGAAATCATCTTTTTACAGCCCCCTGATGTCCTACGGACTCGTTACTAGTATCAAACTATCAGTAATATCCCCGAGATTTTCCCTATTGAAAATCACCAACATCCGACAATTAACAAGATATAAAAAAAGAAAACTTTTTTTACACAATAATTAATTATATTCGTATGTAAAACATGCTTTTGGGAAGTTTGGAAAAAAGACTAATTGGCCCAAAATTCACAAAGATATGAACAAAAATTATATTTAAAAAAATTAAGTTGCCTACACGTAGTGAAGGGTATATATGCTTTGGCACAGCCGAACATAGCGTTCTTACTTGTATTTTATTATCGTTGGTAACACAATTTATTGGTTTTACCTCAATTAATTAATATGTCTAATGTGATTGCAGCACCAAAAACTTTAATTCTATACATAACACTCAAACATTATAAATTGAAACGCTCGTGTTGATCTTTTTGATAAATTGATAAAGTAGTTATTTGATTAAATTAAATACATATGTACATATTTACTTACAAACATACGTATGTATGTATGTAGATACGTAATAAACATTTAACTAATAAAAAAAGTGTTTAAAGACAGAAGGCATAAACAACCGTTTCCTAAATATTTATTCGTATGAGTTTTATGGTTACGCTGATATTAATTAAACAAAACAATAAAGAAAAATGTTCGCTTAAAAACATTCTGAAAATGAACTTTTACTTCCTGTGTAAACACTTAAACAATTTGAAAGATATTCGAATATTTCTTCAATACTCAAACAAGTACCTAAAATGTTTGGTTTAAACGTGCTGCCATATTAAATGTTAAGGTGACACTTTAAACAATGACATTATATATCACAATTGTGCGATTGAAATAAAAATGCTACAGCAATCGAAAAGAAAATATCTACATTCATTTTAAAAAGGATGTTAAGGTTGTTAGGGGGTCAAAAACGAATATGACCAGAGCTAGAAAAATGGCAAATCACACACCCCCTCAAAAAAAATACATTACATGGCATGTTTTCAAAACCGTAAGGGTAAAATTTAATAAATAGCATTTTAAAGGTAAAAAAAACAGAATCCCAAATACAAAGTGCATGAAAAAACAATAGAAAAATTAAGTAATGCAGGCTGACCTCAGCTAATACTGTATAAATATAAAATGAAAATATAACAACATTAAATTATTGCGTACATTTGCATTTACATACATATGTATGTATGTTTGTATCTATAAGTTCCATAAAAATCAGTCACACTTTTCTCTAATTTTTCCCTTATGTATTTTAGCACTTCTGTCAATAAAGAAAACAGTGTTTTTTTTGAACCTGTTGCCATTGTTAAAGGTAACTGTAAATATTTATTTGTTTTTTTATTGTTTTCAGACATGTATAGACAAATAAACAAACACATAATACAGGTACAACAATAACTATCGAAAACAGGTACAACAATAATTGTAAAAGAAAACACGCACACACATTTACACAAATCCCTACGGAGTATTACAGTTGTTGATGAGTAAGTGAAAGGGACAGTTAATTGAGAAAATCTGTGAGAATTTAACATTGTTGTAGAAGATAATCTGTTATTAAATTTTAAATTTGACAATTATGAAAAAGTTTTATAAAATGGTGTACCTATGTTAAAATGTAAAATTATGTATAATATATAACAAAACAAAAGTTCCTTAAACGCTTAGGTGGGTAGTTAATCCATTGTATTATTTTAAATCTTGTCCTCATCCATGTTAAATACACTTGTGCGTACCAGTTTTTAAAAGTATTTATTTGTTTTTATATTTACTTGATTTAATACAGCTTCTTTTTGTGCGTATTTATTTTCTACTATTTAATATGTTTAATACATAAGTACATATGTAATTGCTTGCATGTATTTTTATTTTATTATTTATTTTTATTGCTGCATTAAGTTTTAGTTGTATTATGAGAATTCTTGCAGATACAGAATTTGTATCATACATATCGTTTACATCTTTACAAACATGCAATACACACATCCATATGTACAGTAGCCCAATAAAGTCTACGTACTGCATTTTTGAATATTTTATTAATAAAAATTCATTAAAAAAAAAGACTTAAAACTAAATAAATATTACCGAATTTTCCCGACATAAAATTAAAAAAAGAATAAAAAATCAACTTCAGTAAGAGCGCTATATTTGGCTGTGCCAAATCTTATATAGCCTTCACTACGTGTATTTACGTTAAAAAAAAAAATTTTTTTTTGTCGATATCTCGAAAAAAATTTTTTTTCTTATATCTCCAAAAAAAAATTTTTTTTATTTCTCAAAAGGCATGTCTAATTTCTGATTGTCTGTACAACATCGGGGGGCTGAGAAAACTTGATTTCAACAGATAGTAGTCGTCTTTTTTTGCTTATATCTCGGTCAGTTATTAAGCGATTTTACTGGATTTCAATAGCAAACATTTCAGGAAAATTTTTGATTGTTTGATACCAATGACGCGTCTGTACGACATCGGGGGACTAAGAAAACTTGATTTAAACAGACGGACGGACAGACAGACGGACATGGCTAAATCGACTTCCCTATCTATAAGGATTCAGAATATATATACTTTATGGGGTCGCAAATGAATATTGTAGAAATTACAAACGGAATGACAAACTTTTATATACCCTTATCACCTTAGGTGAAGGGTATAAAAATATTACAAATAAAAATTGTTTTATAAAAATTGTTAAATAAAAATTTACAATCTTGTAAATTTTTTTTTACTGTTTTATATATTTAAGTATTTGCTGTAATATCCCACAGTACAAAATATTTTAAATTCTGTTGTCAAATTTCATTAAAACTGCTTCCATATAGCTGTATACAGACTTTATTGGGCTACTGTATGTACAAATATAACCACATTCCTAATTCAAAAAAAGACATTTTCAACAGTAGTGGAGAATATAAAATAAACATCTATGATTAATATAATATTATAGAAAATATACAATAAAATCTCCATAAAAAACATTAAAGAGATTTTTATTTATAGTTAATTTTTAAAAAATTTTATGTTTATAGGCAAAGTTTAACAACAATATGTTAAATTAATTTTTAAAAATATTTTAGTAATTATTAGTTTTTTAATGCTTAATTTATTTAAAATTATTTGTAAAAAATATAACTTTTCTTAAAAACCGTTTTTCTCTAAATACTTAATGATCCTTTGTTTCCATTTTTTAAGTATTTATTGTATAGTCCCACGCTATATCCTTTTGTTTTTTTTTTAATGTATAAATTCTTTCTTTTACGTTGTATTATATTAGTATTCTTCTTCATGAAACTCCAATAAATTTTTTCATTCAAATGATATTTAAAAATTAATACAATTTGTTTGGTTTCCTTGCAAACTCATTTATATTTTATTATCATAGAAATTTCGCTTTCAATAAAAAAACAAAATATGTAATTGTGTGTTCTAAGGAGGCTTTTATGTAAGCAAGTGGACAATAAAATATTCCTTTAAGAAATTGCCATATTATTGTTCTGCTACTTAATACAATCTAAAGGCAATGAATGAGTTTTTGAATATAAACAGAAGTCAAGTGGTCATGGTTTTTCTGTTCATGATTGGTTAAAAATAACTTTCTTATAATGTAAGGTTAAAGAAATGCCAGTTGGCATTAAGATAATAACGAAAAAAAATTTAATAGCTTACATTAAATGTTAAATTGTAATGTATGAAAATATATTAAATCTAAAACTGATAATTAACATATTTAACAATCAGCTTAAAAAATAGAAAATAAAACTTTAGAAAAGTTATAGAACGTGTGATAAATATTTTTTATGTATTATAGTTAGTTTTAAATATTCTTAAATTTGAGATAAGGACTTATTTGGTACCAGTTTACAGAAAATGTTCAGTTAAGTTATGTATTTTGTTATTGTAACTTTTGTTTCAAGTTATTTCTGTTATATTTAAGTAAATTGGCAGCACTATTTTAGTTTCAATTGTTTTATAATACAATGCTGCCATTTAATTTATATAAACAAGAGGTCATTGCCATTAATTTACCAATAAACCGCTATATGGTGGCTTTCCCGAATACTTAAAGAGAAAACATAAATATAACACTATTAAAAGAGTTTTTAATGTAATTTAATTGTAATTTGTATCAGGGTTTAAAATACTACCGTCAACATGTATGAACAGCATAGCAAACATCAGCTTTTCCATACATGTTGACGGCAGCATTTTAAACACTGATTTGTATGAATTAATAATGCGTTTTATTTTCACTGTTTTACACACGCCCTACATTTTACAATTTGTTATACAACTTAGCGTAATAAACAGTTGCCCATAAATTTAAAGCCAATTAGCAATATGTATTTATTTTAGAATTTAATAAAGTACAATTTATTTTCCAAAGAATTATAATACAACAAATAAATTAAGTTATTTAGACGATATTTTTCTCATAATTTTTCAATTATATACAAAAGGAATATACTCTAAGCAATTGATTTCATCATTGCTTTTTTGATATTTATCTTCTGCAATTAATTTCTCACTATCTCTTAAACATTGATTTATGTGCGCAGTAACAAACAAATCAGAAATTAAAAATTTGAATGAAAAGCATTTTTCTTAACATTTTACAACTTCCGCTAAATCAATTTTAATTTTTTGTGTATTTTCTTAATTGTTTCACATTATTAAAATATTTTTAATAAGAAATTTATTAGTTCATTTGAATAACAACATTGTTTTGAACGTAAGTACAAATGTATGTATGTATGTACGTAGTCATGTGTATTAACAAAAACGAATCAAGAAACGAATTTAAATACTTTATGTAACTGACGAAAGATGTTTGTAGATACATAAATATTTGTAGTTATAATTTTTTCTACTTGAATTATTGTGTGCAAAAATTTAGGCATATTTAATGGCTTATTTATTGTAATTATATTTGCTTGAATTTGTTTAAAAAAAAAAGAGATCCCAGTAAAATATAGTTAAATAAAATAAAAATTTAATTTGATTAAAATATAAAATATAATATTTACTAAAAATAAAAATTTGTATTAAACAACTGTGTCCGCATTGCTTTCTTACCGTTATGTTATAAACAGTGCTGCCAACTGTTTAAAAACAAAACAGTAATTACAAGAAAATTGTTAAAAAAGTAAAAAAAAAACACATGTACGTATACATATTAATAGAATATATATTGAATATTTTCTTTATTGATGCGTTTGCCATCGTTATCTTATGTAGACAAAATATTGTAAATTACTTAGTGTCAACCTTTGATCATCAAAATGTTAAAAAAATCGTCAAAAATAATAACTATTATACAAAACTGTTTTGCTGGGTTTGCTATTATATTAAATGAAAAAATTGTTTTTGCCAACAACAACAAATATTTATTTTAATGGCAACATTCCAAAGTTATATCGTCATTTGTGTCTCCTCACATTATTTTTGCACAACATGTTTTAATTTGGTAATAGTTTTTCATTAGATTTTTTGTACCTTTTGCCCATTTAAATGTGGTTGTCCTATGGTGCTAGGGTTGTTAACCTTTTTGTTTTGCCTTATCATAATAAATATTTGTTTTGTTAATTTAAAAAAAAACTGTTAGAGAATAATAAATAATTTTTCCACTTTTTTTATATTTTTTTATATTTTTTTTCCAATTAAATTAACAATTTAGTCTTTTTTTATACGTGTGTACGTTTCTTTTATTAACCTGTCATATAAGGTTTATAAGGTCAAATGAGAATTTAATAATAATAAAAAAAGGTTTGAACGCAATTTGAACATACATATGTATGTATATGTAAGTTTATATTTTGAATTGTATTATTTGTCAAAAGATTTTTAGATACATAAATAAATTATTTAATTATGCAATTAGTTGGGCTTCGATTTAGTAATTTTTATAAAATATTAGCATGTATAAACATGTTTTTAATTTTTATCTCTAACATAATTTATATATTATTTAAAATTACTTTCTTTAAATATTTCCAATAAGAAACGTTTTTTCAAACACTTATATATTTTGTTATGTTTAAAGAAATATTTTAATAGGCGTTTTCTGTTACCCCTATTATATATTACATATTTTATTACAAACGGTGATGCCAATTAGTGCAGAAATAAAAACAGAGTAAGAGAAGAATAGAAATTAAAAACGGTAAAAAAATTGTATACAGAACAATAATTATTTCTTTATAAATAAAGATTGAAAACATTTCATTAAAAATTTTTGCGCATTATTTAAGCATTAATTTTTTTTTTATCAAAAATCTGTTTATAAAAAGCTTTCTTTGATCGCTTAAAATACTTAAAAAGTTTCAAAACTAGTGGCAACATAAACACTTGATTTGCAACTAGTTTTCAAAGTCACCTTTTTGTTGTAAGTTAAGTATGTGAAAATAAGAAATAGTTCAAGCATTTTTGCGGCAGTATTTTTAATTTACCATATTTGCAAATAAGTTGTGGTAGTAAAAGGATAACAGATTGAACATTTAATACTTTTATTTAATTGTGGGAAAACATTAAAAATGCCCTTTACTTAAATACGAACCAATATATTATGCAAATATTGTCTACGAAAAGTTTTAGTAAATTCAAAAACTGTTTAGAAACTACTTCATGTGTATCGAAATACGACAAAATGTGTATGTATGTAAATAGTTAAAATAAAAAATATAAAAGATGTTTTACTGAAGCCAATATCAGAGACAATTTAAATGCAGATGTCAAAAGTATGCACGTACATACTAGGGATGGGCAAATATAAAAAAAATAAATTTTTGTTTAATATCGATCTCGGTCGATATATATCGATTTGAAAATATCGATATATGGACATTTTTCGTAAATTTATAAAACACAGGAAAAGCGAACTTTATGTAAAAAAAACGGATTTTTGTTGATTACACACATAATACAGAAAACTATAATTGTGGTTAAACTTCGAAGTAAGGCGCTGTAAAAATTTAATTTAACCAGTAACTATCAGATACTGACATTAGGAGTATCCTCTGTTTGATGTGTTTACCTGTCAAACAGCTTCAACTATCGGGTACTGTCAGATTTATCGTTGAAGCAACTTTTTTCGAAGACACCTGACAAACTAAATATCCAACACCTTACCTATGAAACTTTATATAAAAATTTTCAATTTTCACACTTGACAGTTACGGGTGTGAATAATTCTTGTTGCTGTAGATTTGCAAATTACCCCTATCGTGAATAAATTTTCCCCAAAATTTTTTTCCCCTTTCCCAAAATTGCAATCGTGAATATTTATTCCCTTAAAATATGTTCCCTTTTTTGTATTAGTTTGTTCACTTTGTTTTGTCTAGGGAACAAAATTTCACATTTGGGAACAAAGTTTAATGGGAGCAAAATTTCACATTTTATTTACGATAGGGGTGAATACAATAAATGGGATCAAATTAAACACTCCATTGTTGTCAATATAAAAAAATGAAAACAGAATTAAAATATCGAATCGAAAATAAGTTGCAAGTAAAATATCGACTACGTATATCGATTAATTTTGAAAAAATATCGATATATTGATATATCGATATTTTTGTCCAACCCTAGTACATACACATGTACAACTTTTATTACTACCACCAAATAACAAAATATGTTTACCATTAAAGTGACACTACGTTGTTAAAATCTTGTATAAAGGATACTTACAGTTAAACAAAATGCGTCAGAACGTTGGTAACAATCTGAAAATAAATAAAAAAAATTAAATCATTAATTATATTATTACATGCAAATATTTTCTTGTCATAGTTTATTTTTTAATTTATACATTTTTATATTTTCGAAAATATCCTTTCTATATTATTCTCTGAAAAAAAGTCTTATATTCTAACTCATTTAAAACTTTACTTGAAATCACTTTACATATTTGCCGTAAATGCATTTTAAAAACCCTTTTAGTGATGTGATGAGTTTTCCGCTTTAAAGGTTTCATAATATGATTAGTGTGGCCACTATAGAATATAAATAACAACAACATTAAACAAATAGAAAAACATGTTTTGAAATGTCATGCATACAAGCACTTAAACTAACACTCTCAACATAAAACTATATTGGTTTTTTATTTACCGTTATTTTTTGCTCTGTTTCTCTCTGTTTATATATTCCAGGTTTATTGATAGTGTTTTTTTTTATTATTTGCAAACAATAATTGAGTTTCCTTGTTATATGGTGTATGCACATATTTATGTACATATCTATTCAACAAAACATTTTAAATTTCTCTAAAAATACAAAAAAGTTAGCTTGAAACAGGTATGTACGCATGTAGTATGTAAAAACAGCAAGTACAAATTGTTTAATTTTAAACTTAATTTATGCACTTCCTGCACTCAGAATATAATTGTTATAAATCTTTAAAATTGTTTAATATTGTAATTTGGAAAGAAAAAAAAACAAAACAAAATATCATGCTTTTATTTTAATGAACTTAATAAGAAGAAAATAATTTTAAATTTAACCTATCAATTTATTACATTACACAATTTGCACAATACATAATAGCTTGTCGCGAGATTTGCCTGATGCTGGGTTTGCACAGGAAACAATAAGCAATGTGGTTCAGTTAAAAAAAAAACTCAAAAATACTTTCGTCATTGTAAAATATTTCTTTAGTAAGATACGAGTTTGTAACCTACCAATTTTATTTTATTTAAAGCCAATTGACGACACTACCCCACTGCTTTCTTTAAAATGTGCTTCTGGGCGTATGAAAAATATTAATTATGCATATTTTTTTATCAACTGAGGTTTAAACTCCTGTTCGATTAATTTTGTATTTAGCTGGTAAAAAATTGCGAATTTTATTTACAGTAAATATTTTAAAATATTTAGTTAAATAATCAATTTTCGAAATTAAAACTTTTTTATATGAGAAAATTATTAAAAAGCGTTTTTTTTTGTCATTTTTTTCTTATTATTTATTGAACTTATTAATCTATAAATTTATTAATGATTTTTATTTTGGCTTAAAGTTCTTATATTTATGAAAGCGTGATAGTTTCGAAAATGCATTCCACTCGGCTAATATCAAATGGGAAACTGAATTTTAAAAAAAATAACATTTTCAATATATCACACTCTCAAAAATATAAGAAATTTAAGCCAAAATAAAAATCATTAATAAATTTAGTGATTTTTTTGTTATATTTAAGTGTGTTTTTAATACTACTTTCTACTCTGAATATGAAAATATTTTATTTTGTAAATTGTTAGCGTTATTTATTTAAAAATAACGAGAAGAATTATTACTACCGCACTTAATCATTTCTTTTATATAAAACGCTGTATTTGTTGTATAAAAATATTGATTCCATTTACTATTTTAACACCCCAACCATGCCATTTACTTTATGACAACCATTAAAAGAAATCAAGAAAATTTATTAAACATTATCCATTATAAGGGTCAGCAACCCACCTACATAAATACATAAATGTGCCTAAAAATATATTTTTACATACATTAATATGAATTCGACCATGAGACACATGTCATATACATTTACAAATACTAACCTAAATAACTAACATTAGAAAAAAAAATTATACGCTTGTTATTATTTTTGTCATCATCATCGTTATTATTTCTACTTATTAATTGTTGTTATTATTTTTAATGTCTGCTGCTTTGAACTAATTACAATACAAAAAAAAAAAAACAAAAGCAACAGCAACAGCAAATATATAATTAACCGCAATTACTCCGCTCTTGTCAGAATTAGAAAAGGAAAATAAAAAAGTAAAAACAAATACTTTGTAGAAAGGGAACACAATTAAGAGAAAGAGTACAAATTAACCGTTAAACAAGAACAAAAGTATTATAACACACACACACACACATAACAAGTACAGGCTACAGCAATTTCTTTTTCTTATGAAAATTATGGCTAATTGTGAGGTCTTCTCTGTCTCTTTTCTTTAATAGCAATTGGTAACTTGACCACTAAAGAGATAAATAAATGATAATTATTATTTTCAGAGAACTTTTATATACACACCTTCATCCTAATTAACTGATAAAATATTACAATAGGAACTAAAACAAGTAAGAGCGCTATATTCGGCTGTGCCAAGTCTTATATACCCTTCACTACGTGTATTTATGTATGTGTGTATGTGTGTATATGTATACTTATGTCTGTACGTATGTATCTATATGTCCAAAAAGTGTTTAAAGGCTTAGACTTGACTTTTTTCGCCCATATCTTTGCTGATTCTGGGCCAATTAGTAAATTTTTTTCAAATATTTCATAAGAAATGACTTAAACCTAAATATATTAATTTGATTTGCTTATATGTGTCTCGAAAATTTTTTTCTTTTTAAATTCTCCAACAGGCATATCTTATTTATATGCTTATATGTATCTCGTTAATTGTTGGATTTTGGTGATTTTCAAAAGCAAGAATCTTGAGGAAATTTCTGATTGTTTGATACCAATAACGGGTTCGTACGACATCGGGGGACTGAGAAAAGTTGATTTCAACAGACTGACAGACGAACAGACGATTAAACGAGCTAAATCGACTTCCTATTCTATAAGGATTCAGAATATATATACTTTATGGGGTCGCAAATTAATATTGTAAAAAAAAATCAAACGGAATGACAAACTTATATATACCCTTGTCATCTGTGGTGAAGGGTATAAAAATACCTTTTAGCAAACCGCATTAAAGCGACATTCTTAATTACTCTAATACATTAATACAAAAATAAAAAGGGAAAAACTTAAGAAATAAAAAAACTATTAAAAAAGGTATATGTAAGTTAATAAGCTGTAGCAATATAAAACTATAAAGCAAACGCAAGGCCTAAATTAATATTTGGTAAAAAAAAGTTAATAAAAACCTAACTAAATAAAAACTAGTAAGAGCGCTATATTCGGCTATAC
>NDXZ01016304.1:0-10442 GCA_003055125.1 Paykullia maculata
AAAAAATTTTTTTTCGAGATATAAGCAAAAAAAAATTTTTTTTTTAAAAAGCAAAAAAAATGTTTGTGTATTTTGAAAAAATTTTACTAATATACACACATAGAGAACGTAGTAAAGGGTATATAAGATTCGGTAAAGCCGAATATAGCGCTTTTACTAGTTTTTAGTTTTAGTTTAATGTTAAAGACGCTTCATTTAGTAAAAAGATATCACGTAAAACGAATTAAAGTTTGTGTAATTTTTACTTGATTTGTTTTATTTTTTGCTCTCTTAAAATATTTTAAAAGTATTATTTTACGTATCTAATTCTAATACTATAAATAATAAAATGAAACATCTCGTTGAAACTCATATACTTTATATAAATAAATAAATTCTTTAAGTTAAAATTTGGACCGAAGATGTATATATAAGTCATCAACTCAGACAAGACAGTAAAAACTTAATAAAAAAAAAACTACAGGTATAAATTAATCTTATGTACATATATAAAAATATACATAAATATGTATACATACATACATATACATATGTACACTAGAGTGACAATGGTTTATATGAAAAAAATGTATGTGTGAAATTTAAGGGGTGCCGGCCGGAATATTGTGACACTAGGTCTAAAGCTTTAGTGCTGAAAATTTGAGCCAAATCGATTTCGATTTTCTTATATCTTGAACATTTTTATTTTTATTTCTCAAAAGGCATGTCTGATTGTTTGATACCAGTAACGGGTCCGTACGACATGGGGGGGCTGAGAAAACTTGATTTCAACAGACGGACACGGCTATAGCAACTTCCCTTTCTATATTCAGCATTCAGAATATATACTGGGGTCGGAAATGAATATTGTAGAAATTACAAACGGAATAACAAACTTATATATACCCTTGTCACCTCTGGTGAAGGGCATAAAAACTGAAACGAGAATAAAAAATTAAAAATAATTGTTTTCTAAAAAGTACATTTAAAAATGTTTATGGAAATTAACCCTAGTATCTCCTTATGGTCAAAATGACCCACAAACTGCATTATCTATAAATTCTTTAATATTCTTCATTATTTGGTGGAAATTGATAAATTCTTTTGTTTTATTAAATGAATTGCAATAAAAAAAAATTAATCACATCTATAACATATTTTGGGCCAATTTGAACTTCACAAACTTGAATTAAAAAATTTTTAAATTGTTGTATTGCAGTTCATTTATTTAAACAAAAGTGGTTGTTAATTTCCGCCAAAAAATGAAGAATATTAAAAAACTTAGATATAATACAGTTTGTGGGTCATTTTGACCCTAAGGAGATACTAGGGTTAATTTAAAAAAAAAAAATTTAAATCTACTTTTTATTAAACAATCAAATCTACATTTTTTGTACAACAATGTAGAAAGTTAATAAGTTTCAAATATTTATTTCATATGAATATTAAAATTGTTATATATCTGACATTTGACCTCGATGAGCGCCCATTAAAGTAAAAATATTACTTAAGTCATTGTTTTCAAATAGAACAAGTAATTAAATTAAATTTCTATAATATTTCATTTAATCTTTGTGTGAACGTCTTTTTTATAATATGTAAAGTTTGCAGATAATTTTTGGGAAAATTTTTTTATTCATAAAATTTTTGGCTAATTTACATATGTACATACATATGTATGTATACACATATGTACTTATATATATTTATTTATTTTTGTTTGCTATTTTATTTTGTTGCTTTCTTTATTCTTAAGTTATTGTTATTATGTATGTAGATTTCTTTTTTTTTTATTATCAATGTTCTTGTTCTTGTGATTTTTTTACGTTTGTGTTCTTTTTCATCCTGTTTGACATTTATTTTAACATTCAATGTCATGCAAATATCCCAGTTAGTCAAATCGTTTTAGACGACAGTATCTTAAACGTCTTATTAGCTCCCTCGCTTTCTTGTAGTAAAGAGTAAAAGAAAGGGTTACTATTTTATATTTATATACATATGTACACAGAAAAACTCTCCGTAATAAAAATGTTTCTACGCAAACGCCATAGCGTAAGAAATTAATTATTTGTTAATAAAGGGCGATAAAGGGCAAATTAAAAACTTTGTACAACAATATTAAACACAACGTTAGCATAATATAAAAATTGTCTTTCAACGAAACACAATTCGCGATATAACCAGCAGCAATTTGCTAAAAAATGTATAAAATTAAGTTCTACTGCAGACAAGAGAAGCAACAACATCTTAAATATTGTCTTCCAAAAAAAAAATGTAAAATAACTAAAATCTTGTCTTTCATCTTTTTTATTGATCACAAGGTAAACTATAACGTCTGCCATATTGTTGCATGTCTCTCGTGGCACTTTAGTGGTAACGCCGGCCAACTCATTCACGTCGTCGAGATAGGTTCCAACCCTAACTAAAGCCCAGAGACAAGCACAAATTTTTCGAAATGAAAAAAAAAATAAAATAAAAAATAAACTACAAACTCTAAATAATACTACCGAGAATGTCGTAATTTTACCTTTGCAACATGAGACAATGATCTTGATTGTCTTCTATTACGCGGTGTTGCCTAACTCTGTTACTATTTAATATTCTCAAAAGTTTGAAAACAAACCAAACGTTAGTAGATAACGGTTAGTTGTACAACTTTATTCCCTCTGGGCTATCAAGATGTTTCCTGCACCTTGGTGGTACTGCAAACCGGTAAAAAGAGGGGTACCACACCTTAGGTGGCACAGAGCCTAAACTAGCGATTAAATGGAGTCTTATCTGGTGCCACGGGAACCAATTGCCCCTAGGACCATAGTCTGGTTGCTGGTAAGGTCCTTTGGGAGTATATTTGGTTGTAGTGGTACGTTTCAAGGTTACAGTTTTCCTGCAACAACTGTAAAATGTTGCTACTGGTTGATGCTTTTGCTAGTGACAGACTTCGAACATCCTAATATCTGTTAAGATTTTTACAAAGTTGTTTAAACAACTTTTTTATAGCCAAGTTGTCAATTGTGAAATGAAAATCTTTGCAATATGGAAAATAAAAAATGAATAAATTTATTTCTTCACTCATTATATGTATTTGTATATTTGATTTTAGTAATAAATAATTTCTATGCATTTTGAAAGCATGTTTAAAAGACAATTAAAACTGTTTAAATCGGATAATTCAGTTTAAACTGTATTTTAGTGGAAAATACTAAACAAGTATAATCGTTTAGAATAAAGCGAATGACTGAGGAAAAAGTTTATATTAAAGTCGTTCATTGTATTAACGACGTCTTCATTTCTCATTGTTGTTTATATAATCGATGACCACCAACTTAGTAACCGCAATACAGGGGCATTAATACTCAACCAGCACAAACTATTCCTTATTAATAAATGGGTATCAAAATAAGAAGCATTGGCTCATTTAACTGCGACATTTTCTGCGACTGACGTGACTTAATTTTTACAATTCGACTGACGTGGTAGTAAGCCAGACACCGCGGGGTTTGTTTAAAAAACTTCGACGACGATTTGTTTCGGCTATTTCGAATACGTTTAACTTGAGTTTTATATTGCCGTAAACATTTCTTCAAAATGTGGTCAATTGGGATAAATCAAATACAGACACGAGATCGTTTTATTAGTTCTATCACCCCCACAAAAAAAAATTAAATTTAAGAATGAGAAGAACACCACATACAATAGCAACAACAACAACAACAATAAAGACGACGCTAATAACAATTTGAGAAATGAATTGATTATAAAAGAATGAAACGAAGAAAATATTAGTCTCTGCATTAAGGTGAAATTTGTAATTAAGGAAAATAAATTATTTTTTTCTAGCAAATAAAGAAGTGATTCGGAAGAGTCACTAAAAAAAGCTACTTAAGATATTTTTTTCCATCGCCGAAATCCACCATCACAAACTACGTAATATGTCTTTTTCACACCCATTTTCATAATTTGTTGTTGTATGTGTATACGTAATATTAATTCATTTACAGTTGAATTCATGGTGTTAAAACATAAACAAAAAAATGTCCTGTAAAAAAAAGGAAAACAAGCAATTGCGTGACTGTTATTGTTTGTTTTGTAATTAATGCAATTTTGAAAAATGTCAAAAAATTGTTCAATATTTCAATGTTTTATTAAAATTACTTTCATTGATATCAATTGGGCCATAACTAATCATTTTTATTGTTATTTTTTTTGTCTAAGCTCTAATTGAGTATAATTTAAGATTGTTTTATGAGTTCAAAAAGAGAAATAAACAGAAATAATTCTTACTATTTATTTAATGTAACGTCTTTTATTTTCATTAATATTTGTTTGCTTTGTTTATTCAAGGGGTTTTGACCGACCAATTGTCTCGAATCTTCTAAATTAATGCATAAACTGAAATTGAGTATGTTCTTGATTTTTATGTCTGTTATTTATTATTGCTCTTTAAAAATGTTTTTTTTGTTGTAATTTGTAGTTTAATATATACCTATTGAATGTGTAGATACACTTGTTTTTTTAAATTTATTTTTATTAACGTGCACTACCATAGGTGGTAAGATATTACCCGTTTGTGCTGATGTTTGTATTACCAAAATATGTATGTACATTAAAATGGTTCGCCTTCCATACAAATAAAAAATAATTGTGCCAGTCACCCCCTAGGATAAAAGACAATATATTTTTTTTTCCACGCCTACAAATACCGCCCTTTTAGTATTTTGTTCACTGTGTCGCCATTTTTAGTCCGATCATAACATTTTGCATGCCGCTGTTCATGGCTCTATAAGGGCTACATTTCTGTCCTTAATAGTTTTTTACTACCACATCAAATTTTAGTTGTGATTTTTAAAAAGTCGGTTCGTACCCACCCTAATATTACCACCTAATACGTCGAATAAGCGATGTCCGCAAAAACATCTGTCTGTAAATTTAAACTTGTTTTTATCGAGATAAAATTCTCTACAAATTACTTTCAAAGGAATAAAAATTTCTCCACTGAGTTTGTTAATTATCGCTCAATAATCAGTCCTAGCAGAAGGCACACTTTTAAGAATCATATACGCTGTCATTAAATACTAGAAAATCGATAAAAAAAAACTTACTAATAAATAATTTTTTTGTTAACACGAATCCCTCTGCCAAATATTGTGATGATCGTTACATTATCCCTTGATGTAATCTGTATATGTTTATAAGGTAATTTCAATTCGGAGAGGATTATTCATTTATATGAAGCTAAACATTAGAAATTGGCAAGAGAAGAGACAACAATATTTTATTGTACATATACATACAAAATGTTGTATGTAAACGACCTTTTACATTAATCATTTTTTCAATTTATTAAACGTTTGCAAAGCAAATTTCCTTTAATAAATTAAAAAAAAAAAAATGTTAATGAATAAGAGGGACAGAGTTTGACTGCCAAAATAAAAAATATTCAGCTTTTGAACTGAAACTAACGGTTAAACGCTCCGCCCAGTTTAAAAATTGTTCAATTTTAAACGCACTTTTGTTTTGACTATATAAACGTAAATGCAAAATAGTTAATAACAGGTTTTTAATTTAAAATTATTTTTAAATAGGATCGATTCAAGTGTTTAACCCTTTCACTACCATTGGGATCATGTATCCCAAGAGAAATTAAAAAAATCGTTAAAAATACAATAATCGCTCTATTTAAATACGATTATGTCCTACCAGTAGTTTAGGGTGTTTTCTGTGTATAATCAGCTGTTTTGGGTGTGTTAAGTGAGTACATTGTTTTTTATGAAAATTATTTTGCAACAACCTCTGTTAGACGCACATATGTTTTGAGAATTTTTTAGAGTACATAAGGGTTTTTTTCTTCTTATGATATTTTGTGCAAATCATATAAAAGTTTTATATTATGTATAATCAAGTGAGTAAGAAACAATATTTTGTAAATATTTTATTTTATGTGGATTTTTTTCCATTTGGGATAATAGATCCCATTGGGTTTGTTTGACCCACATAAATAGGATATATTATCCCATTGGTACGCAAAGTAAGACAATTTGTATGTTTGCAGAACGAATAAAAACAAATCTAATAGACCGAAGGAAGACGAAATCTCTGCGACAAACAAAAGGTTCTAGGTCAAAAAGGTCTAAAAAAATGTAAAATGTGGAAGATTATATGCCAGTTAAAACAGATCACCGTAGACGCTATGTTTTATGCAGCTCAATGAAAAAGAAAAAACGTTTAAATTATATATGTTAAATGTACAAAGAGCCCCTTTGTTTTGAATGCTTTAATAAATTCCATAAATAAAATAGCCGAATATTGAATAAAAATTAATAAAAGCTGTCTCATTTTATTTTCACATTTCCATTGCCAATGCGATATTTAGTCCCAATTTTTGAGGCTTAAAAAACTCAATGGGATATAAAGTCCTTCGGGACATATCTTTGTCCTGAAGGACACTAGATTTAAAAAAATTTTTTTTTGCGCTCTGGAGTATCAAATCTATACAAAGAACTTACTTAATTTTGTTAAAAAATCACTTCTTATAGTACGGTAGTGAAAGGGTTAACTAAGAATACGAAATATAGATTTATTTGCAAATTAGACATTCATATAAACGTTTGTCAACATATTGACTAAAATCGTAATAGTTGTTTATTTTTTAAACATCACCAAAGGTGGCAACTTCTACAATATTGACCTGCAACCCTATAAAGTATATAATGGATCCTTATAGATAGGGAAGTCGATTCAGTCATGTCCGTCTGTCCGTGTGTTGATCAAATTCAATATAGGCCACCCAGAATTGTATGTGGTATGAAACCTTTGAAAATATTTTCGAGAAAATCAGTATTCAAAAGAGGCAATACCAATCCATAAATAGCTGATGGATTTTTAGCTTTCAGATACATTCCTACACATTGATGAAAGGTATAACGATTTTAGCACGGCCAAATATAGCGCTCTTACTTGTTTATAATCAGTTTTAATTTTTTTAAATCCACTGTTATTAAAAGGTACGAAATATTAAAAAACAAAAGCTGTATACATTAAAAATGCTTAATATTGTGGCAATTGCAATTTTTTACATACATATGTATGTTTAACTTTTTCATTGTTAGGTTATATGTACATACATAAGTATTATGTATTGTATTATATTGTGTATATGTATTATTTTAGATTTGCACTTTTACATGACCCTTTCCAACAAACACTGAATTATGCTATTTTTTATTTCATTTTCTGCAAACATGTTTGCAAATGTTTGATTCTGCGTGTAAGAGTGTATGTTTTTGTTTATAATATAAACTTTATATCCAGATGTTTTGTTTTGATTCTCTAATTTCGCCTACATTTCATTATTTTTAAAACACATTTTTATGTCTCTATGTTTTATTAACAAGAATATTGAAATCAAAATAAAAACAGCAAAAAAGAAAATAATAAACTTACTTTTTTATTATGATTCTGTATATACTCCTGTCTCTTTTGGTAGTTGCTTTTTGCAGTGAGTGTATGGCAATGATATGTCTTTATTATGAGCGGCGCTCTTTTTTTGCTCTCACACAGTTAATATGTTTATTTTTATTTATCTCAGTAATGACGTTTCTTTAAAACACGGTGGCTCTTTGTTTCCCCCTGTGTGATATACATATGTAAAGATGGATAGAAAAATATATATTTGTTTTGTTTTTCTTTTATGTTTTTTTCTCTTTCTTGTGGTTATTTTTGTTATTGCTAAAATTTTGTTTTCGGGTATTATTAACTAACACACGTGTAATAAGAAAATATATTTCTTTTGGGTAAAGTGGGCGAAACAAAATTACTTGTAGACATTTATGATTGTTTGTGTGTGTGATTGTTTCACTTTTGTGCGTGATATTTAACTTTATATTTTTTTCAAAGGGATTTCTTGAAATAATTTAATATTTATCTTAATGATAAATTAAAAATTTAAATTAGTTAAAAAATAACGTTTTAAAAATATTGCAAAAACTTAAGGGGGGTTTTATAAATTTGATTGGTTTTTTAAGAATTTATAAAATAAACTTATTATATCAAAATGTTATTAGATAATATTTTTCTGTGTTGCTTTTAAAATTTTTAAAAAATTCTGTTATAGGTATTCAAATATTTTTTATTTTTAATGAGTTTGTTAAACAAGATATGTTTTTTAAATTATTTCGGCGCTTAATAGGTAGGTTTTTTTATACCTATTATGTATTTTAAATTACACTTAACTTTAAGATTTTTATTATTACATACATATGTATTTCATATTAACTTTTGTTGAAAGGAACTTTTAAAACTTTTTATTTGCGTTGCAATTTTTTTTTTATTCCTTTACAATATTCTTTAAAGAATTTTTATTCATTAATTTATTTTATTAATATTTTTGTAATTTTTTTTTAAATTTATTACATTGGTATCCACAGTCTAGACTGTGAAATATTCTTGTTGTAGCCGCCGCCGTACAAAAATGATGTAGCAGTATTCCGTAAAATAAAGTAAAACTGTTGTGTGTTTTCTTTTTGGTTCTGTATAGTCTTGGCGTTTTTCAATTCGGTTCTGTTCTGTTTGCTGCGCATACAACAGTGTCATTCAAGGGTATTGCAAGGTCGTAGAGCTCTGTATGTTGTTAATTTTTTTGTTTTTGTTTTTTTTTTTCGTACTACATATCTACTCACTCAACTTTTGTGTTTGCTGTTTTTATATTTGGTCTTCAGTCAGTTACTGCCCGTCTGCTCAAATACAACATACATATGTAAATAATTTCATCTATCCAGTCCATTTATCCATCCACATTCAACGACTTTTTGTCTCATGGCAGTATTATCGCTAATAAGAGTATTTTTGTTGCTAATTATGTATGTATGTATGTTTGTTTGACTGGCTGCTGTGACTATTGTTTATCTTTTCTCTGCCTGTCTATCAAATGATCAAAGTCCATACATATACCATGGAAACTACTAGGTAGGTTCATAATAACCCTCCACTACTTCTTATCACACTAACGGCTGTTTATTTTTTGTTGCCACACACTCATTCATAAAACTTTTACTAGTCATTTAGCAAGCTTGCCATACCAAGGAACTTTTCTGGAAATTTTGGGATTTCAAACCACTAAAGGGAGACAGAATAATTAAAAAACATTCCTTATAAATCCTGTATTTTGTTGTGGTTATTTCGTATAGAATTGAAAGAATAAAAAAAAAATTAAGAAAAAAGAATCAATCAAAAGAAACCACCGAGAAATCCTGTTAAAATTGTGTTCAAATTTACTAGGTACCTATATTGTTTTAAAATTTCATTACATTATGATTATTATTAAACGGGGAAACCGTAATATGTTTTTTTTCTGTGCGATGTACCTATTAAGATGAAGATAAGGTATTCACCGTTTCAGAACTTTTTATGAATTTTGACATCGTTTTGTTGCTGCATATATTTGCATATTTTACACGTTACAGCATTTTTGCAGCATTTTTTTAAGAGCATATTCGACTCCTTTAGTGCCTATTTTGATATTGTAAACACAACTAGACTTTAGGAGAGCTTTGAGCGATATGGTGTGTCGGATGATTGCAAAGAATGGTTCGGCAATAAGTGATGCTTAGTAAGAGATCGATAAAACCAACTATTTGTTATTGTTATTGTAGGATATTAAAGGAGTTGATCATAGTCAAAACTGGGTATATAAGATTTGGCACAGCCAAATATATCATTCTTACTTGCTTTTTTATACAAAGTTGACATACAAATGTACATACATATGTTAAGGTAGGTAGCATTTAAGAATACATATGTACATAGGTATTTTGTAATGTTTTAATAAATATTAATAAATATTATTTTAACTTTGTAATTTGATTAACGCTTTTTGAATTATGTTTATTTAATATCTCATAACTGTTGTTTTTATTAAAATTATACCTATTTATTTGTTTGCATTTTTCCAAAAGTACTTTTACTTTATCTGTCTTTGTATGTTAAACAAAATTAAATGTTTTTATTTATTATTAATGTACACACGTAGGTACATACCAATGTAAATATGTATTTATGTATATACATAAGTATGTATGTATGTATGTACATAGATCAACATTATAGAAATTTCTGCATGCCTTTATGTCCGTCCAACCGTCTTTATCTGCCTGTATTTAAAATTTTTTTTTTGTTATCAAATATACATACATATGTACATACATATACATATTTGTATGTTTGTGTTTTTTTTATATTTACGTTTTTTTATTTTTATAATTTTATCACCAGATTTTTTTATCACGTTTAAATTTTCATTTATATATGCAAGTATGTAGGTACCTACAAACATTTGTACATACCTACATACATACATAACACATTTTGTATGAAAATTTTACTTTCTAAACCTTTGATAAATTTTTATATTACAAGGGTACTTATTAAAATTTTTTTGTTTACATACATACATACGTATGTACACATGT